>JAZHYW010022619.1:0-11540 GCA_037355805.1 Ixodes ricinus
GAGCTCTGTTAGGGGTCGAGATGGCAGTAATGACATTACTGTAATGGAAATCTACTGCAACTAAATTACTTTTTGAGTAATGAGTCATGTAATGAATTACTTATCTAGGCTGGTAATTTAGTAATGAGTGAATTACTTTCAGGCAGTAATTTAGAAATTACTCATTACTTTTGAAATTACTTTTGTCCCAAATTAGAAAATTGTTTGCAAGCTTTAGGAAAAGAGAAAATTATTTTGCCATGGTGGAATGTTGGAAAGAGCATCAGAAGAAATAATCAACAGCCACCTGGGCGCAAAGCCTTGTATGAAGAGCTGGACAGACGCCTAAAGGAGGCTGGAAAGGCGAAGGAGAAAAGCTTGGTGTAGACATCGCTGGAAGACGGCGGCTTACGAACCCAGGCACGACAGATTCACGGCGTCGCGTCATCACGACGATACCATACTGCGTCGTCCCTAAGCTGACAGTGCTGTGGGAGCCACCAGGCTAACCAGAACCAACCAAACACCTTCTTTAATCACGTGTCCCGTCCCTTTCTCTGCGCGTGGGAATGAACTCAGAGCGTGGCACGGCCGGACTGGAAGCGCGCGCTCTCTTTCTCTTCTTACGCCTTTGCAATCGCCTGGAGTCAATGCGCATTTTTCTCCGTCATGTAGTTCACTTGCTTGCCGCCAGGGCGCAACCACCTCACCCCACTTCATCCCACTCGGAGAGTCCCTTCCAGCTGTTTGCGCTGGTGTTCGAGCTACGTAGGCTGTTGTTTTGGCAACGCTTATTGAACTCGCTCCGATTTAAGTCACTCCACCGACTCCACCCACATGGACGACCATAGTCCATCTGTGGAGGGAGGACGTGCTTGATGGAAGCTGCTCACAGCAGCCCTTGATCACATTGTCAAATAAAAGGCCCTTTCTAAGCCAGACACAGATGTCAGACACCGATTCTGAGCAGTTGGCAGCGGCTGTGCCCAACTCAGTTACCACTGACCTGGAAAACTGAAAGAGCGTTGCACTCATCTCCATCCGTGACATACCTGGGTCTGGAGTACGTCGGGCTATCTGGGTGAAACTCATTAGTGAGCTTGGGTGCTAAGCCTAGTGTTGTGCTGTTGACTACGTGTAGCTGGAGGTAATCTTTTGTTCGTCTATTAGCGAGGCCAGGATAAAAGCGACTATCATTATCGAATCCTAGGTTCCTCGCACTTGAACAATATTGTTGTTGTTGTTTTTGTTTTTTTAAGGCTGTTACAACTTTCTGCGTACAATAGGTGCAGTTCTGCAACCACTCACATGCACCCTATCTTGAAGACGCGCCAATCCTAGTTGCCACGTGAGGTATTGACAACAGTTACTCTATAGCAAGCTAGTTGGTTTAATTTGCAAACAAGTTTCTCAGAATACTTTGATTAACCAAGTGCTAAGCTCACGGACAGAAACGAAAAACTTCAGTTGATATGTGCAAGCCTCTTCGGGAAGCACTTTAGGCTGTAATATGCACTGTGCGAAATTGTGCAATTGCGTCACCCTCGTCTAGTGTTCAACTCGACTTTGCATGTGGCCTATGAAATGATGATGCAGACCACGGGAATAGATAGAGTGGCCTGCTTACATCTCGCAAGAGTGTACAACTCAGTCATCATTTTTAAGTTCCTCCACGTAGAAGGTCTCCCTTTTTGTTCTTGAGTTTCAACAGACAAGTCCCACGGAGTAACAGATTGTATAGTTTTTTCCGGCAATTGCAAAGGTGTGCTACCACTGCCATTTTACTACCAATTTCTCGGAGATATGCGCGAATGAGTCATCCATTTTGGAGACTTTTCAGCGCATAGATAGCAACTAAGTCCAAACCGGCAATCAGGTGTCAAAGGCTATGCATCTGTCGCGCGTGTTGCGTGACAGCGTTGAGATACACGGTCAGACGCGCTCTGTAAACGGCAAAGGATAGCAATGAGGTGAGGTGACAAAGCCCCCCGCGACCATGCGGTGGGAGGTGGCGTTTGCCCGGATTGCAGAGGCCGTAAGAAGAAGAGAGCGCGCGCTTCCAGTCCGGCCGTGAGCGTGCATTACGATGGCCCGAACGATAGACGTGTGAGTGCACCAACAAACACGTAGGTTACACTGTTCATTCATAAGCTGACAGTGCGTCCGCCAAGGGACGAACGGCTCGTAGCCTATATACTCTGTTTCACCTATGATGAACCGCAGGAAAGGCTACGCGCGGAGCCCTTGTTCTGGGGCACATCTCGGCGGTACAAGCTCCGTGACTTAAGAGCGGCTGCCAACGCCTATGAGCTCGCGCTTCCAGCCCCCGCTGCGGTACAACATGAGGTGAAACGAAAGTATAGTAGGCTACAAGGCGACGGCACATCACCAGTGAGTTAAATATACGTTAAAAACCTGAGAGGACAGGACAAACAGATCCTCAGCCTTAGCTTTCGTCATAAGGTCACTCCGTAAGCTTCGACCATTGTGAACAACAAACGACCGGAATAAATAGCGTTAATTCCAAATGCCTCGTCCGAGCACGAGAATGTTTCGGCGGTCCTCGAGCAAAAGCAGGTGCCTTCGCGGTATGCCTCCGCTACCTTGGCTTGAGAAGTTTATTCTTGAATAAGCCTACAAGTAGATTTCGCCCCCGTTTGTTGGGAAAGTACGCAATTTAGAAAGTTCGCGCCATTCCTCGACTGGCGACTGCTTCTGCTCAGCAAATATCCGGGCCCTTTAGGTGACAATGCGCAAAAGCTTGGACTCTTGGGGTGTTTGGGAAAAATGCCTCTTGGAAGGAATGACCAAGAATAGGTCAACTATACTGCGTGACAACTCTTCTTGGCAATGCAGTGTAGGGTACAAACACGCGGTCCCTCTTTTATTTTGAGCGCTGGAATAAAACTGTGCGCGGGCTCTCCTCCTCTTCACTGCATTGCCAAGAAACGTTATCGCCGAGTATAGTGCTCTTGGGAACATAGAATTAGATTGCGTCGGAGGCGGAAGGGAAAGGTTTTATGTGACGACTCCTTGTAAGAACGAGCTGCCATCGCCCGACTTAACAAACTGACACGGACTACAACTTCAAAATCAGGAAGACGGAAACATATCACCCTTTTAGACAGAACCTTCACCGTTGAATGAACAGCGAAACCGGTGAGTCAATTGTCTTTCTGAGTCACATCCAAAGAGGCTATTCATCATGTTTAACACTTATGCCGTGTGCGCCAGCAAAACGACTCTTCAGTATGGTTCACTTTGAGGCACATAAGGTTGTTGCGGTGTAAACAGGAAGATCTGAGTTTTGGTGCATATAGACCGACTGAGCTTCTTGGAGTGACATCTACTGCACTGAGCGCAGCTGTCGGCACTGCGCATGCGCAGCGCCTCGCTTCTCCCGGATATGGCTCCTGCAACACGCGCTGTGTAGGCAAACGAGGGCTTGTTTTGTAAACGCTGGGTTTGTGTATGCGGTAAATAAAATGAGCGCGAATTACTACCTCAAAGTATTCAAAAGTAATGTCAAAGTAATTTTAAAGTAATTTCATTACTTTTGGAAGTAATTGTAATGTAATGTAATTACCTTTAGTCAGCGGTAATTTGTAATGTAATTTAATTACATTTTTGTAGTTTTCGTTAAAGTAATTAGTAATGTAATTTAATTACTTTTTGAAAGTAATTTTGCCATCTCTGTTGAGGTGGCTACGCTCGACCGAGCATTCAACGTTATTTTACTGCTACCCCTTTTCCGTGATCCTGCCAGTTACGGCAGCGCGGACCCTTCTCCTGGTGATCCTGTCAAATAAGGCAGCGCCAACCTCACTTCTCTGTTGTTTCGCCTCACGGGCGCAACAGCGTGTGGCGTAAGGCCAATAAACATGTTTCTACGGTATCCCTGTGTTTGGCGTGTTCTCCGTCCATCGGAGCCTACGGCAGTCAGCGGACGGACCCGGCCGCAGCCGCTTATAGCAGCGGACTACGGAGTGGGTGTTACCTCACAGCGATCAACAAGGTAAGTCGAACCCCACTTTATTGCAACCGACGAGTTACGGAGTGGGTACTTGCCTCACTGAGGACTTTGGGGTAAACCAGAACTCCCACAGAGTTCACACAAGCGCGCTACGTAATTTCCTTCAACTCGGCGGTGCGCATGCGCGGCGAGGTTGGCGAGGTCACCGCAGTCACCGGACCGGCCGGGCTAGAGTGAACAAGCCGCGCCGTCGTGTTGAATCTTTTTGGATGCGTCGGTTATTTACGCGGAATTGGGGCGGCTGGAACGCTTCTACCTCGCGTAGATCAGGAGTACAATGCCGGGACTTGAGCGTGGCAAATCGTAAGCGCTGACATCTGTGATCGTGAGAGGAAAAACGAAAAAAAGAACGTCAGAAAATCTGAAGGAGGCAGACGCAAGATTAGGCGTGTTCATTTCGGAGCCAATGAATATTTACCTGTTTGCACTCCATGCCGCCGGTGTTTTCTCGAGTAATAAAGCAAGAACAGATTAGGCAACGACAGTGCAAGTAGTGGTTTGTGACATTTCTGTGTTTATTAAAGTCTCACCAGCAATCTGAAGTCCACCAATGGCGATCATAGTGAATGCCCTGCTGCTTCGAGGCGGCCGACAAGTATGTGACGGTGGCGAACGCGGACGTCTTCCTCGTTATTGGTGACACGGGCTCTGTGGTACGGACATTTTCGCCCGCCCTGTGACGCGTGTTATTTATGCAGCTAAACAGTAACGGTTGTGACTGGTCGTAGGAAAGGTCAGTCGGCTGTGGCGTTGGTCGGCTTCTCAAGTTCTAGCCGTGGCCATTTTGAATGGTCGACCGTCTCGGGCGGGTCGCTCCAAAATTACGAGTTCCTCTTCCGCTCGTCGATTTGGAGCGGGTCCTACAGAGCGGAATTTCGCCTCTCTCGCGGATTTCGGAAAGCGCTCTGGATCTACCAGTGGAATCCACCATATGACACCGACTCTCACGCACGAGAGGCAGCGCGTAAGCGCCACAGGCGTCATGACTCCCGTGTTCGCGAAGAAGAGGTGCAGAAGTACGAGGCGAACGCAAAGCGGCAGAGGCGGCGGGACCTGCACAATGTCGTTCACTTCGCTGCGGCGACCGCCGAATTTCAGAGGGCATTCCTGAACAACTTTTTTCGGTACTCGCGCAATTGCATATGCGACCGATGTGGATTCTGAGAGACCTGACACCCACGCAACCAAAGCACGGCTCCATTTTAGTCCAAGAGTTCCCAGACCAAAACGTGTTTAGTTTCGAGGTGGGCGCGACATAAAAGTGCAGTAATCCCTCGTTAAACGAAATCGCTTTTTTCGAATTATCGCTTTTATCGAAGTTCAACATGGTCCCGACCGAAATGCACGCATTTTTAACCGTGTTATTCGTAGTGTATTAACGGGCGACCATGCTTAAATTACGAAAGCCGCGGTGCTGTCAGAATACATATCAATGTTAAAATCCTCCCCACCACTGTACGGCAACTACCTCGTTTTTTGGCAGGGAACGAAGTAGTTGCCGTACTTCGACTACCCTCAAAACGTGATAAAGTGCTCACTATTATTATTCGTTTCGCAATGCAATCTGTCAGAGACCAGTGGCTGTAAAATAAAAAAAAGATGATAATGCTGTGAGTGCGCAGGCGAGCTAGTGGATGTTAACCATTTTGTTCTTAGCCCGAGACTGAGGCAGGAGAAGAGGAAAGTTTCAAAGTGGAAGAAAAATGAACAGTAGAGGACACGTCTCTAACACAGCTAAAGACAAGTTTATTTGGTCACCCTCTTATATACATTCCACGAACTTCACCACAGAACCTTCTCGCCCTTTTCGACCTCCAAAGCCAAAATATAACAAAGTCTCATCCCCAAAGCCAAAATATAACAGAGGTCTCATCCCTTTCCACCGTGGTGGAAAGGGATGAGACCTTTGCTATATTTTGGCTTTGGAGGTCGAAAAGGGCGAGAAGGTTCTGTGGTGAAGTTTGTGGAGTGTATATAAGAGGGTGACCAAATAAACTTGTCTTTAGCTGTGTTAGAGATGTGTCCTCTACTGTTCATTTTTCTTCTACTTTGAAACTTTCATCATTTCCTGCCTTAGTCTCGGGCTAAGAACAAAATGGGAAAAAAAAGATGTCGGGAACTAAACCGGACGTTTTTGTTGTTGAAAACATGACGAAGCAAAATAGAGCGCTCTTCTGGGTTGACAAAGATTGGGCCAAAACGTCTGAATTTCGTTATGTATGGCCCAGAAAGGGAAGTATTCTAGTACGAAAGCGCGATTGTGAACAAGCGCATGTCGTAAAGAATGAAGGTGACCCGTCAAAGATGAGTTAGGGGTGATATAGAGTATTCCTTAATTTTTCACTTGTTTGTGTTTCTACTTCACGGACAATCAAGCTCCACTGCTTCCGAACTAAAATGAAATCTTACTCTAAGAAAGAGGGCAATTTCAATTTAAAGTGCTCTCATTTAAATGCGCAGTCCGCAGTGAACAAAGCTTCTGATCTTGAACTGCTGTTTGATCAGTTCGGTGTCAATTTTGATATTATAATGATTATTAAGACTTGGCATAATGATGACTAACATTTTCCGTTTACCTTCTCACGACACATATTTTTTCACATTGCAATAATAAGCGTTGCGGGGGACTGACCGCTCTGACCAAAAACGATACCGACAGTGATGTACTGAGCGATTATTCGTTTATAACGAAGGACGTAGAAGTGTTATGCTTACTTAATGGTTAAAATATTTTTGCTGTATTTTACCGCCCACCGGATGGGAATCTATTAGCATTTTTTTAATGTTTTGAAACTTTTTTTGGTATTAATAAATGACAATCAATATGAAATCATTGGTGGGAAACTTTAATTTTTATATGTCTTCTGACAGCACTTCGAAAAGTGAAATTAACAACCTTGTTAGTATGTATGGATGTGCTAATACCATTGAACATCCCACAAGAATTACCCTACGCACCGAAACTGCGTTAGATTTATTTATATATAATTTTCACACAGATAGAGTGAGCAGCGGAGTGATAAGCTGTGACCTGAGTGACCATCTTCCAATAATTTTGTGTGTTAAACGTAATGTATCTCGAAAGTCTATAAAACACCGACCTGCGTTTTTTATATTTATTTTTTAAATAAATAAAAATAGTTTTATGCATTTAGACAGGACATTGCAGCTGCTGCTTGGGACAAGATGCTATTGCAAAAAGCTGTTGATGATGCCTATAACACATTTTCGGAGCAATTTCTTAAGCTATATGAACGCCACTTTCCATATAAATCTGTAGTGGTATCCAACAAAATTTGTAAATCATGGGTAACAACCCGTTTTCTTAAAAAAAATTCGAAAGAAAGATGCGCTATGAAAGCGCTTCATCATGACGCGTGACCCAGATGCCCTTAAGGAGTTTAAGTCTTACCGAAACAATTTAACCAAAATGCTAAGGAATGCAAAAAGAGTTTCTCATCTTCCCTTTTTTTCGTCGGCAAACTGCCGCACCAACATAATGTGGAAACATTTAGGATGGCTGATTAAAGGCGCCCCTGCATCAAATAATATCGGAACATTGCAGCATAGAGGTGTAAAGTTAGCCGATCAACTGTTGACCAATGTGTTTAATGAATATTTTGTAGACCTAAGTGTTTGCGCTGGTGTTAACGCTGATGTGGCTAATGTTTGTAAACATGTTTGTTCCCATAATTCTAGTTCCATTTTTTTTAGAACCAACTGATGGTTCGGAAATTCCTAATGTAACTACAGACGTAAAAAGCAGCGGTAGTTGTGATGCCGACGGCTTACAAATCCGCACTCTCAAGTATGCAGTTGACTTAATTGCATCAGTGCTAAGTTATATTTTAATCTGTCTTTGGAAACGTGTGTTTCCCAAAAGAATGTAAATAGCAAAAGTAACTGTTCTATACAAAAAGGTGACAAAAACGAGTTAGCTAACTATAGGCCTATTTTTGCACTGCCTGTTTTCTCTAAAGCTTTGGTGAAAACTACTTTGTCAACGTCTAGTAGATTTTTCGAATAACTGCGACCACGTGACTTCATCTCAGTTCGGTTTCAGGAAGAACTGTTACACTGAAACTGCACTTCTTAATCAAAGTGAATATATTTTGTAAAATTTCGACAACAAAAAATTTGTTTTACGGGCCTTTCTAGATTTTACGAAGGAGTTTCACTGCCTTAGACGTGTGGCCCTGCTTAAAAAGGTTGAAGCGTATGGCATCCGCGGACAAGCGTTGCTACTTTTACAGTTCTACTTAAAATATCGCCAACAGTATGTAAATATAAACGGTTATTCATCCACTGTCAGGTTCATTACGTCAGGGGTCCCACAAGGAAGCATATTGGAATCTTTCCTATTTAATTTGTACATTAATGATATCGTTAACGTAAATAAGCAAGCAAAACAAGAGGTAGATGCCTTTGGAAAATCTTGCGTCGCTCGGGAAAACTTCTCCACCTTATCCTACCCGTAATCCAGAGAAATGGAAGATGGTCACGCGGCAAACAAATGATGGCTCTCAACTGATAAGTTCCACACTCCCGCATTTATTAAACAGCCTTACCAGCATTAACATTGATCTAGAAAATCTAACCTTTAGAGACTTGCGCTTATTATATGCGTGTACATGATTATTTTCTCTCTTAACATTTGGAAAAAGCGTTTTTAGTTTTGGGCACTAATTTGTTACATTGTTGCCTCAAGCACGCTACTATGATGTTTTTTGTTTGTCTTCCCGCACGTTTGCTGCTGGCCATTGTACAGGCCCAGGGACTCGTCAACCTGCTTACTGCAGCTTTTTTGGGGGGGGCCCCACCTTCATAAATGATGGAAATCAAGTATTATTATTAACATTATTATTATTATTACAGGGGGCGCGGGAAACCCTTGCGTTCCCTCCCGCTTCTCCATTGAGGCAAACGCGAGCTGGGAAGACGGCAAACAAGAAAACGTAGTAAACGGGTTGCGGAGGGCAGAGTGCGCAGAGCGCCGCTTCCGATGCCGATGCGCCGATCAGAGTGTCGAACCGAAATGTTTATCGGTTCGGTTCCGGTTCGGGTTCACGGCTTTCGGTTCAGTTCCGGTTCAGTTCCGGGGAGCAAAAAATAACGGTTCATACCGGTTCGAACCGGTTCGAACCGGTTTGAACCGCTAAATTGGAGAATATATTTTCCGCATTGTTCTTGCAATATACAGCATTTACGCCGTGAAACGATTAACTATACTATAGTTTCTTCGATCGTCCCTGAAATTTACTTTTGTTTTTTAGGTACCAAAAGTATGAAATTCAGTTATTTAATTTCGACACAAGAGTAGAAGAAAATCTACATTAACGTACGTTACGTCGTGTTCATACGACTCAGCATCCCTTTGTTTACCAGTAACATATATTTTACCTGAATCAAAATGTTTAAGTACAAGAGTAAAGAGTTGAGCTTGTTGGTACATACAGGTCAATAGATCAGCTTGAAGTTTCGAACTATACTGTATTTTCTTTGTCCTTTCTTCGTGCTTAATGTAAAATTCTAAAAATTCAAGCTGATCTATTCAGACGGGTATGTACAATGTTGTCGCAAGTGTGGTAGGTCGCCTAAAATACCCGTCATTAGTACAACTTTGGCTCGCAGTAGTAAAAGTGAAATCGTGAATGTGTACTTTAACTTAAGGAATTACTTACATCATATAAAATTATGAAATCAGCACCTCGTGGCCATATATATCAGGAAATATGGTTTACGAAATACGCTTCACAATATACTATATGTACTACATGATGACGACACAACTCAGCTAAAAGCAATGAAACTTTCAAAATGTTACAAAAGTTTAGGATAATTTTTTTCAGTGTATGTTTTATAGAAACACCGAGCGGAAATGAAAATGCTTGTTGTTCTAACCAAACATTGTTTGCACTCAGCACCGCATGCATCGCGACTAATCGCGCATCAAGGAGTAATCGCAATTGTTCACTCGAATCTATACGCACCTTCGCATTCAGATCGAATCTGGCCCAAAATGGCGCTTGCCCAAGTGAAACTTTTCTTATACAGGATAAGCTGGCATAGCCTGGCTGTAGAGGTTGCTCCTTGACAAGATGCCAGTCAATCTAATTTGCAAATGAGCATCACCCTTGCTAGTTGATTTTAACGCGATAGCGTTAAGGAGCTCATGTCGCAGAAAAGCCGATGTCGGTGGCGTGACTGGAAAATCCTGATTGATCGATAGGTCATGACGTCAGAGCTACATGCCCTCACGCAAGAATTTCAAACAACCCACAATGCTCACGTGAAACGTGACATCACGCGTGGAATGAGAGTGATTAAAACATGATATGTAATGCGAATTAAAGGTCGCCGTACGTCTCAAAGGATTTCACTTTTTAAAGTAATTCCTTTTCCCTAAAGAAAAAAGAAAAAATTAATAATTTTAGGCGGGATTCGAATTCACGACTCTTCGGTTGAGAGTCAGGCACTTTGACTAGGCCACGCGAGGCACGCTTACGTGGCAAAAGCGAATGCGATGCAAACGAGGCCCGTTAACGCTATCGCGTTCCACTTTTTAAGGCGAAGCTTAAGCGTCCTCCAAGATTCTTTTTTGTTAAGTAAAACGAAGTAGTATTTCACCGTTCTACTCGACATGGCAGCCACTTAATTGGACACTTTCTGACGGCTTGCGTGCGTAATTGTTTCGTAGTTCCGCTGCGCACCCCTGTTTACTTTGTTTTTGTCCAGCCCACGGACACATAAAAGTAATGTTCACCACGTAAAAGAGGGCAATAACAGACTTCTATATGTTTGAGAAGTTATATGTGGTGAGAAACACAGCGATTTAAATTAGCTTCAAAATCAAAAATGTGTGTAAGGCGCCGTCCCGTATCACTTACAACGTGCCTGTCGAGAATAAAAACGCCGGAAAAGATTGGCAGAACACCTTTCAGATAATTTGCGGGGCATTGCTTTAGGGTGGTCGGCCTTCGATTTATGTTGTCAAACATTCAGCTAGTAATCAAATATATTAATATAATGATCAATAAATTTTACTTTATAAAGTTAATATAATCAGCTTGAGACCGACGCGAAGGTCGGTACTCGAAACCACACGAGCTGTGGAGTCTGCGTAAAAGTGTTTTTCTGTTTGCTGATTGGCAGTGTGAAATATCGGTTTTGCGAGGTACGCCAGGTACGACTTTTGTGCTCACATGATAGATTGGAAGTCAAATGCACGAAATGTTCAAAAAGAGCAGATGATTAACTGTTACTTTTTCTAAATAACTCCTTACAGAACGACTTACTGCCAAAAGAGATTCGTAAATATGCACGCAATGAAATTCATAACTTACATAAATAGCGCAAGGGACAGACGAATATTCCTAAAATTTAGCATAAATCAAATTTCATCAGCTTGCATGAGCTGGAAACTTGCTAGATACTGCCCTTCGGGAGCAAGCCAATCGTTTTATTCTGGGTTTTACCTGCACTTGTTATGGGCGCTCACTTTATTAACAGTGTTACGTAACTGAACGTA
>JAZHYW010022621.1:0-18830 GCA_037355805.1 Ixodes ricinus
CCGAGGCAGCACACAGTATTGCGCCGTTATGGAATTATATCGGAAAGATTGTGCCGATACCATTTTGGTCTGGCCAATATTTGTGAAAAATGGGATGGGTCGCGCCGACGCCATCCTGACATACCGTACGCGGCGCCGTTTTTGGTTGAGTGTCAAGAGTGTCCTGCGTGAATTGGCTATGCCGGCGAGGTATTTTTATTTCTTGTCTGCCTAAAATCCGACGTTAAACCACAAAACAAAACAAGATTGAGCAAAACGGAATCTGCTTACTTTTAAGCCGAGAAAGACCTCCTGCGATAAAGCCTTGAACAAACTGTGGCGCCTTCATTTCGGGTATTACAAACTCACCTGACTGGGTTACGCACTACTTATAGCACCTTCACTGAGATTTTATTTTTGTGTGCACTTCTGAAGAAACAATGTCGCAAGACCATCGAAAGTGCCGGATTCATGACACCCCCGCTAGGGTTCACGACTCTTATCTCTGCGTAATGACACCAAAATATCTAGCGTCCCGACGTTTTTTTGTTGTTGTTTTTTGTTATACGTGAAGCCGCGTCTCTTTTTGTTTCATGCTCTCAGCGTCTTAGCTTTGTCCCTTACTTCGACGGCTTTCGAATTTGTTTTTTTGTATTTATTTTGTGTTCTCGCGGTCCGCACCAGAGCATGCCCTTCTAGATGAGTGACAGTTTGATGCGCTCAAGGTTGTACTACGCAAAGCAATTCCAGACGAGTCCCATTTCGCGACCCTCCCCGGGCAGTGCAGGTGGTCATACAAAGAAGCAGAGGGAGATTAACTGCTTTGTCCAACCCCCTTTGACCTCGTCTTCTGATAAGCCTCCACACCTTCTTCTGTGTCGTCGTGTGGCTGTGAACGAGTGCGAAGGCCGCTTCTATCAAATCAGAGGGGCGGCGCGAAACACGTGACCGCTCTCCGTAGGAAAAAAACGCTTGGACGAAAATTTGTCACGTGACTCGCTCTTGCGCGCTGATGGGCTCACTGGGGCCGTAGTCCTTGCCGTATGCCAAGTTATTTATGGTGAGTTGTAGGGACCACGTAGGTCCGGTTTCTAAAAAGCGCCCGTCAGGCGTCAGTGTTCTACTGTTTTTCGTGCGTTGCAGTCGCAGCCGTGATTTTTCGTCTTGAACGGCCGGAATACGTTCATACTAACTTTTTGGTAATGGTGGTTTATTTCGTCGGAGTTCATGGAATTATTGTGCTGTGTTTGTTGGACGCGTTTCGACAAAGAACTGCTCATCGGCGGTCGCGAGACTTCCGCTGAATGTGAACGACCGCCTTCAACCTCGACATTGTGTTTCCGTTGTTTTGTGCTGCCCGAATCGGATTACCCATCTATCACGACAGAGAGCTGTTCATCAGCGACCACGAAACTTCCGTTGAATGTGAGCGACCGCCTTCATCCTCGACATTGTGTTTGTGGATTGTTCTGTGCTGCCCGAATCGGATTATGCATCTCTCACGGATTACATGAGATCACTCTTTTATTTGTAAGTACTCTGCAAGCATGCTTCTGATAGTAGTCCTGCTTCCGTCTCAATAGAACATTTTACTGTTACAAACATGAACTGCCGCTTCCGTCCCAAGCAACTCCAGGTCGTTCTGTCTTTGCAAGCCTGCCAGTTTTGTCCACGTCACCAGTGCTAGAAAGCATAAATGTTGCAAGAAAAGTAAAGTTGGAGATTGAACTAGGGCCTTCGGTTGTATAACTTAAAGGGGTTATGAAACAATATCCGGTTGGAATGTTCATAACCTTACACGCACGGACCGCCACTGGTTCAGAAGCGTTTTGGTCGTGGTGAAATTGCGAGGATAAAGGGGAACTATTTCTTTCAGTCTTGCCCGCCAAGTTTAATGACGTGCGCGTGAACGTAGCTTTGCCTTTTGCAAGCTTGTAACTGTACGCACTTGCCCGCATAAGCAGAGGCATGGCTGCGGCCAGGTGACGTGCTTGCAATCGTCTATAGATAATTTAGTAGAACCTGGTAGAACCTTGATCGAAAAATAAAAAGTGAACCAGGCATGTTTCGACTCCTTTGCAGTCATTTTTTCGTGCACTCTTTTGGGTTATTACACCCTACTTTATGGGTGTTGGTCATCGCGTCTTTTTTTTATTTTGCTTTCTGGCGTTGGTACACCCAATTCAGAGGGCGTACTGCGCAGTCGTAACACCCTAAAAAAAGGTGTACAGTGGAATCACACCCTATTTTAAGGGTGTTCGGAATAACGCCCTTTTCTTAGGGCGTTTTGCTACACCCATAAGGGTGTTAGTTAGAGGACAAGTCATTTACACCCATAAGGGTGTTACGATGTTTAGTGGGATTAAGCGCCGTTCAATATATGAAACCGAGTACGACCGAGAGAGACCAGACCGGTTTTAAGCCTCTTGCGACGTCTTATGACCGGATGCGCTGCAGCGGAGCTGATCCTAATACGTCGCAAGAGGCTTAAAAACCGGTCTGGTCTCTCTCGGTCGTACTCGGTTGCAAGAGTGTGAACGGCGTTTACCCGTTGGACACTGCCCTTGACATACCGTCTGGCCGCTTGCGCGTGCTACAAGACATTGGACCCAGTTCAAGGCCGTGCGAGTGTTACGTGACCTCGGAGAAGGAAGTCGCTGCGGCGCGCAGGTGCTGCGATTGGCAGTGGTGGCTTGCAGAGTCCGCCGCGGCCGGACGTAAGGTGAAACTGGAGTATAGCTACGATAAATGGCGCACACTCTTCGAAATGGCTTTAATATTCTCTTTCAGTATGGAGGGTGATACAGAACAGGCTTGTGGAGATTTCGGTGCCTGATTGACAAAGAAATCGTTCGTGAATAAAACGCAGAAGTTGAGCAACTTTGTCCTCGTTTTTCGAATGCGGGAAGAGTTCGAGCCCCTTGTACACACATATCCCTCTTTCTTATGACCGAACGAGTTCGGCACAGGGCTTGGCAGAGATACTCCAAAAGGTATTCCGGAACACAAACACTGAGCTATAACTTTTTTAAGGCTCAAGATACGGATACTTAGATTCATTTGTCTTTTATGCAACAAGATATCCTTAAAATACTTCTGAAAAAAAAAAAAACGGTGAAGAAGTTTTTAGGAATACAAATACAGCAACTTACAGAATTACATTGGTTCCCGAACGGTGCTACGTGGGGAGGGTGTAGTTCGTGACGAATGCAAATGGCAATTTCTGCTTGTGCTCCTTTTTTATGTCATTTTATGCTCTTTCCTCTTCCCTGGAACACTTTCTTTATCATTCATGCCGCTAAATAAACGTGTCATCCCTGGTGTACCAGATAGTTAGTGAACGGTCAAGACTGTGTGCCGTGCTTGACGAAAGGTGTCTACACGAAATGAACCCTGTTTTGCCGTGAGGGCGCGTCTCAAACTGTCGTCTTATATGCTTCACCCATAGTGTGGGCGGATTGGACAACAGGACCACACCTTTTTTTTACTTAACTCCTTTACAGCGTCCGCGCTGCTAAATTGGAAAGCGTGGGGGGCTTTGTGAAAGGAGCTTGTTCTGTTATTCTTGCAAATGACCTGTGTTTAAACAAGTATTTTTTTTTCAAGGTTGGTGACTTTGATGGATCATGTATAGGGAAAGGGGGGGAGGCGTGGCTTATATTATAAATTCTCAAGCAGCTTGCACCAAGCAGATGTTTCTATATTTTAACTTAGTGTAAAAATGGCGAAAGATTAAGCTAATAAACTCTTTTGAACTTATAAGCTTTGAGCTTTAAAAAAGTAATCCTGTTCTTCAATCTACACGCAAGTCTGAGTGTAAAAGCAGAATTAATTCAGAATCGCAATTTATATCTCTAATAGACCCTTTTTCAATCGTTCGCGTCATCCACTGTAGCAGCTGCTTCACCTATTCTCAGAGTTCCTCCATTGTTTGGGTGTCCACTCGCAACATCTATTGGACACAAGGGCTGCTCAACGTGACGGTTCGGCGTGAACTCGGCTGAGCCCGTAACGGGAACGAGGCTGCGCAGGCGTTCGGCGACGAGTCTCGGTTCCAATACCACGCTTCGCATCCCAAAAACGACGACGGCCAATGTCGCTTGGCGAGGTTTTGAAAGAAAGATGCAACAGGACAATTATTTCCTTCTCCCAGTTTCATGTTGTTGTTTTTTTTTTTTTTGCTTTTCTTTTTAGAAGCAACGAACCGGAACAATCTCTGCTCTGTCGTGTATAACTTTCTACATCGTGGCGTCACTGTTTGCTATTTACAAACTGTAATCAGCTCGCCTTTTACTCGACGAAAAACACGCGTTGCACACGAAGAGCCATCCCATCAATCTACCTTTTCAAATAAAACGAAAATATTCAAATACGCCAATATCAGATTCAATCTAAAGAGTCGCTATAATTTGCCCAACCACGCGTTGTCCGGCAAAATCTACAAACTTTCTATAATTGTGTAATATAAAGACGATGCTAAAACACGTTTAGTTTTGCCACTGTACTTTCATACTCGCTGTTTTCAGAGGTTACAGCTCGTTACACGGAAGTCATATTCACGTTGTTTTTCTTCATTATCTGTGGTTGTTTATGAGAACTTTTTTAATCTTCACCTATTTCTGCAGCGTTCCTTGTCTTATCATGATTATTATTTTAAGGATGAAAGAAAGCACCTTAAGCATAAATTCTTGCCTGATGTACATTGAACTATTTTCGAAATTTATGCAAAGTATAAAAACCTAATGAAGCAGCGAATTAATCCACCAATCTAATGAATTACTCTGACCGCAGGGAACACGACGAAACCCTGGAATCATCGAGAAGCCACCAGCGGTCAGTAACCTTGTGCCCTTCTATACATGGTAGCCCTTTCTGCTTTCCTTCTGCATGGAAAACCACATTAATTGTCCGTACTGAATCGTGGTGTAGTTTGTGTAAGGTAAAAAGAAGGAAACCTTTCTATTGAGCCGCAAATAAGCGGTTACGTTTGTTGAAAGACTTAACTGCTTCCAGCCTGATGGATGGTGGGACACACACACACACAGATACACACACACACACACACGCACGCACGCACACACACACACACACACACACATATATATATATATATATATATATATATATATATATATATATATATATATATATATATATATATATATATATATATATATATATATATATATATCATAAGTGAGGACACACAGCACGGCGAACGCTTCGACGCGACCAGATAAAAGTCATTGGCGCGCGCGCCAGTAGCCTCAGCCGACAGCGCCTCCGCCGTCCAGACGCGCAACCAAAAAAATAAAAAAGGCCTCCCCTCATTTCTCATGGCACCCGGACAAACGTTCTTTCCGCTCGGAGCGTCTCGCTCTGAGCTCGACGGACTCTGGCTGGAACACCGCACCAGAGACACCGAGCTTCTTCTCGAGCTAGAGCGACTTTGTCACGCTTAACTTTTGTAGTCAAACTTAAGGCGCCACAGCGCCTAAGCCTACAATGAGTACTGTCTCGCTCGGTACAAAACATGGGAGATCTTTCCGCTTCGACTCCTTCGTAAAACTGTTATTGTCGTCGTTGAAGCACGAAACTAGGGTCCATGACAAAGGAAGTGTCTACGCAACACGCGTAGCGGGAGTGGAGAGTTGTGCACGGCGTGTCGCCCCCAAGACTACTCAAAAACAAGCATGTCTTCATATTTGCTATTCTAATCCAAGCAAACGGCACATAGCGTTTTTTGTTCGAACCTGCCCAGGGGGGTCTCGCGCCAATTTATTCTTATGTAACAAATCGCCAAACCCCTAGGTGTAAAAAAAACAAAAAACAACAACAAAACACTATGCTGTAAAACAAAAACAAAAAAAAACTATGCTGTTTTGTGAGGGTTTGAAGGCATTTGCTCGGAGTCGCGGATAGAGAAGCACGGAAAACCAGGCTCGACTCAGACTGCCATTAGCCACATATCCAAGAGCCATCTGGCAGTTGCGACGCGCGTGGGTCTACACCTCTATACGTGTATATACTTTACACCGTAGGCTGAAGCAACACCTTCTACGTAGCAAGGGTGCTGAATATTTTTACACCACCCACCGGACGCCAGTGCGGGACATAGATTGAATACGAAGGGTACGTCAGCTGTTCGATGCAATTCGTATTTAATTACTGAGGACACCGATCCCACCGATTGCTCAAGCAGAACTGGTATCCAATCCGTGTCCCACATTAACCCCTGCTGGGTGACATTTCGAACTTAAAACTACGGCCTTGGCAGGAGGCGTTGACTGAAATCACTCAGTGAAATGTCCGCTGCCATTCCTATTTTCCTCTTGCTCCCTCTGCACGGCAATACCACGATATTTTAGGCTTCAATTCATTTTTTCAGAAACCTGGCACTCATGAAACACGAGTATAATAAATGCACCATCTAAAAAAAGTTTTATCGCCCTCGGTTTACTAGCCTATTTATGCAAATTTATCTTGCGACCGAACAGCGCCTGGAATACCCGGCTGCAGTTTCCTATATCACTGACGAAGCCTGGCAGATCGCCACGAGAAGCGGCCGCCGAAATGGAAAAGGTGGAGCGGCGGACAAATGGATGGAGAAGAGAGCTACGTGACTGGTGTCATATTGCGGTGAGACGCCGAAACACACTCTTCCGAGCGAACAAGTGTGTTTCGGGTCCTCGCCGCTGAAAAAGCTCGGCTCTGACGTCCAGGTTTCCCGAGATATGGCTCTTTGATGCTCTGTGCTACCAAATCCTTGCAGGCCCAAATCTGCGACCGGGTACTCTATGGCTCCGTCGTCGAACTTCTAGGCTTTGTGAGTGTGGAGGAGGCTATGACCCTGTATAGTAAAAAAAGCTGCCATACCTGATTGACTTAGTCTGTGGTTTTATGCCATGCAGATCTTTGATGTTTGCCCTATTGATCAAAGAGGGCAACGTCGCAAAGCCGACGGAAAATGAGAACGAAGTGGACGGTGGGGAAGAAAATACAGAAGAGGAAGAAATTGAAATTGACGAAGAACTCTCAAGCGAATGTTTAACGAAGTTGCCGGAGATGAGGGGAAAGTGTGCTGCGAGTCGCTTCAGAGACTACTCAAGAAGGTGTTTGGAAAAAGGTAATAATACACTTTTTTGCTTCATCTAGCCTAATTCTGGTCTTAGCAGAATTGTAAATTACCGACGTTCCTTTGGATAATATACGTTATACATTTTCAGCGGCTCGCTCAAACAGTACGCTGTGACCGAAAAATGCAGCTAGTGTGCAGTCGAGCAGGTGAAAGTTTAACATAGTAATATTAACCCAATACTGAGGCAGAAGGAGGAAAACGTATGCAGTGGTAGAATAAAATAAAGGCAGAAAACGTCTGGAACTAAGCAAAGGCATTTATTTAATCATCCTCCTTATATACACACAACCACAATGCTACTGTAGTGGCCACAGATGCGGAGCGTGACCTGCGCTGAGCACTGAGGCTAAAAAGAAATAAAAGATTATGTTCTCAGGCGCGCAACACCCGCGTGCTTGGAGACAGATGCACGCCAGTGGAACGCACGAGCCGGTCGCCTCTCATTGTCTCGGCTCATTTTTTGAGAGTACACGCATATTTTTCCTTCCCACACTACCAAACCGCAGAACACACTGTTTTCAAGGACACGCGCAAAGAATCATATTCACAACACAAAAGAGAATGCAAACAACCTTTGACTGTAAAAAAGTGTTTTGTGCCCATTTTCCTCTATTTCAAGACGTGATTAAGAGGTTATTCTGCTCCAGTCTCGGGTTGGTATCGCTGTGATTCTATTCACTATAAAAAATAATTCTTCGATATATCACGCAATAGGCCGCTATTGTACATTTGCCTAACACACTTCTTCAAAAAAATGTTTTACCCAAAGTTTGCATCGGCAAGATTTATAGTGCTCCAGTAAAGTAAATTAAAATTGAACACGTGTTCACCAAATATGTTACTAAAATGGCTGTATTGGTGATTTATAATATATTCTAAACCGACAATGTTGTCCTGTTACCTTCAAAGTGTTTATTTTTTTTAACGGTATCAGCTGGAAAAAAAAACGTGCTTTTTATATAGCCAACACATATAAAACATTGGGACTAATGCATATTTAAGAGTGGTGGGCTATGATTCAGGTAAAAACGGAAGTGCTGTATTAAGGAACATAGTACGTTATCTCCGAATGGTTGTTCGCTGTGGCTAGCGTTACGTCCGGATCGGAGCACTGGAAACGCGTATACCTAACCCTCCCCCCCCCCCGCCCTCCTCTCTCCCCCCCGTGAACCTAGGGAAGGCGGAGATTTGGACGTAACTTGAGTTACGTCGGACGTAACGCTAGACACTTCGATGGTTGTTTGATTTATGCGGAGAGCAAAATCGTCATGTTATTGCGCAGGACTTGCGCTGACTTCAGTAAGACACCCAGTTCGAACTTGGCCTTGATTGAAAGTTTAGTGGGTACACGTCAATGCTAGATGCCTAAACATCTACCCACCATTTTTTTTTTAATCAACCAATTAACATATGGCGTTCTGATATTATCGCAACCCCTGTGGAAGAAACAGACGAACCATTTGAGAACTCTTGGTCTTGGTTCCATTTAACCTCTTTCAAGAAGAGTTCTGGCGTGCAGGACTACTCGCGCAGTTCGGAATATATTTAAACTGCGGTTAGCGTCCGTAATAGCCGATTCACACGACGGACCGAATCGCGATTTTCGTCCGCGGACCGTGTACCACGTGACCGGCACGTCACCGATTCCTGCGATCCGCGCCTCGTCCGCGGACGCGCGGACTGATAAAGCCGAGCGCCTTTTTCACTCGCGGACTTTTAGCGGGCGATCGACTTGAAAAGCGTTTAGTCTGGCAACTGTACATTGTTTTATCTTTTTTGTTTTGTTTCTGGGCGATGAAAACAAAAATGGCGCATCGTTGTGTGTTGTGCGTTCGCTGGTTCATTTTGTCGCGCGTTTCTTGGTTTCACGTGGGAAAGAAACTGCAGAAACTTGTCTGGCTGACGCGACGCAGGTTCCGGTATTCCCCCGGGTCCGCGTCAAGAAGCTCCCGTCAAAACTCGTCTAGCACGCCGCGATAATTCTTGTACGTCCAATCAGGATTTCACCGAACAAGACCTCTCTTGTGGCTGTGGTGTACTTGAGTGTGGTGCACGAGCGCGGAGTGCGTGAAGGCATCTCCAAACGCCCCTCCGCGAGCCCAGAACTTCGTCGCTTCTACGCGGAACCCTTCTCGAGCAGGACCATGCCTGTGTCACTCCCATGCTTTGGGTCAGTAAAGCTTGTGGCGCTTCGCGCAAAGCCTATCACGGTGTTTTGTCTCGATCTGTACGTAACAGCGGCGTACGATTTATTATCGCGGTAGCAAACGTCGATTTCTCTCTTGGACAACGGTGCCACAGTGCGATGTTGGAGTTTCGCGGAACTGTGGGGTGGCGAACAGGTTCGGTCCGTCCTCGCTGGCGTCTGCTCGTCGTGTCCCTCGTGTGGATGCGCTTGGGAGATGGACGATCCGCGGACATGTCGTCACGTGATCAATCCGTCCGCGGATCAGTCCGTCGTGTGAATCGGCCATAAAGGGGTATCCAGACGAAGGAGAAATCCGCTCTTTCCTCCGCGGAGCGCATCACGTGGAGACATACGTCATCTCTTTGACGCCTCGCAGCGCCGTTCTCCTCCGTGGCGGAGGCGAGGAGGCTCTACTGTCAGCACAAAAGCTCCGCAGGTGTACGTGACGGAGCCGGGACGGGTTTCCCGTGTTGTTGACGTCACGACATCCGTCCGCGGATTTCCTCCTTCGTGTGGATACACTCTAAGAAAAAGGGAGCGCGACTTAGTCCCTCGGGGGACCAAATGCGCTGACACTACCATTAGTCCCCTAGGGGAGCAACGGTGACGGGAGCAACTGTTGCGCCCCGTCCGTTAGTCCCTCGCACTAGCACCGTTGGGACTAACTGTTACACCGTTTCAATTGCACCTCGAGGACCAACTGTTAGGCCCTTGCACTTGGTCCCCTGGGACCAACTGTTACACCGTTTCAATTGAACCCCGAGGACGAACTGTTAGGCCCTTGCGCTTGGACCCCTGGGACTAACTGTTACACCGTTTCAAATGAACCCCGAGGACCAACTGTTAGGCCCTTGCACTTGGACCCCTGGGTCTAAACGTTGCGCCCTTGGATTTAGACTTCTGGGACTAAAGGTTTATCCTTTACATTTGGTCCCGAGCCACAAATCTCCGAAACGAAATGGTGCAGTTCAGGTAAAACGTAGCTTTATTGCCTCGTAGGTACACATCACATTCAAGGATGACTGAAGTCGAAGTTCCTGGGCGGTAGAATCCACGATAAGGCCAAATTTCGAAGAGTGCACTTGCGTCGACGATGGCTTGGACACTGAGACGTCTGTCGAAACCGGTCGTGGTCCCAGCACCGTTTATTGGGGCACCGGCAGCTTCTTGCCTGTTTGCGAGGAATTTGAATTATTAGTAACAGAGCAGCGTGAAATATCCAATCGCTGGACAAAAGTATGAGATATAACACACGCATAATAAAATAACAAATAGGCTGCATAAGTGCTACAATGGTTCACATCCAACATGCGATCTGTTGACAGCAGACCAGCGCAATATTCGATTTTTAGTAGACCGTTCGCTGCGAATTACCGACCCAGCGCGTGCGTGCTCAAACTATGCTTCAAAATGACGGCACGAGCTCCTGCCATCAACGCGAAAGTCTAGTGTACAATCGAATAAATGTCTCCATTAATGCCGGTTCTCACACGCAGCGAAGCGCTGATGTAGCGCTGCTCACGTGTCGTGAGCTACTTTTCGTCTGCCATGAGCAACAGTTTTGACGGTGCGTTACAAAGCTGGTGACCGATCCCGTCAGCACGCGCTTAGCGCAAGGTCAGCGCTATGCTTGTAGCGCTCCGCGGCATGTGTGGACAGGCCTTTATGGTCAAGCAATCCTGCCAGGGCCTGCAAAACACACACACAAAAAAGCCATCGGTAGAACTGTCGTTTCGCTCGATACGATTGAATATGAGGTCTCTGTGCTGCATAACAAAATCAGCAACCATGGTGCCAAAAAGAATAGAGCATGGCGCGCGCTTTGCAAGCTAGAGAACGCGCTCAAAATAAAACACTTTCTGAAGCCGCAGTTAATGAATACACCAAAAACAGAAGTACTTCGACATACCTTAATCGAGTTCCCTTGACTTGTGACTTCAGAACAGATCAAGTGCAGTGCTGCAGCACCGCGAATCCAAACCGGATCCCGCAATGATCGGAGACGAAACAGGAAGAAAAAGCGGCGACTAGCTTCCGACCAGGCTGTCTTTCAACTCTCAACTGACTAAAAACAGGTTCTTTTCAAACAAAGACCCCTTCCCATTTTCCCGACGGACCCTATCTCCCCATCTGCCCAACCCCCGCGTGAGCGAGGATTACCAGAAAGAATGCGGGGTGGGGGGGTTGGTGGGAGGGGGAAGGGAGCGCATGAAAATCTCTTTTCCCCTCCCACTACACACAACACACGCACAGAGCACAGCTAAAGTGAACTAAGCCCCAAGGACGGGAGAAGGTCGCCATTTTCATTACGCCGGTCGAGTAACGCACAAACGAACACGTTTTTTTTTTTTGTTCTCTTTCTCGCTTCTTTTTTTTTTTTAGTTCGCATTTGTTTTGTATTAGCAGGGTGTTGCCATGGGTGACATTCCGGGCGCGGTTCGTTCTTCGTTGTTCATCTAAAATGTTCTCTGAAACAGCGACGACGATGGCAGGAAGGCGTCTGGATACTGCCCCTAAATGTGCTTTTTGAGTGGAACGTGCTGTGCATCAAGTGTGTCGTTGCGGATTTTGAGTTCGACATTGGACTACCCAGAAAGGTTGGTCACGGGGAGACGCAGAGACGAGGCTCAACGTGTTCTCAGTAATTCAGTTTTAGCGATTGAAGTGACCATTTATTCTGACTGCGAGACTCCGGTGTTGAAAGCGCGGCTTCTACAAACTGTTAAGTCTCATTTAAGAGAAGAAAAAAGTGTTAGTATTTGGAAGTGTTGCGTTTAGATAAATGCTATTTTTTTGCGCGAAGGCAAATTACGTGAATGGGGCTTGTGAAATGTCAACAGATCATTTTTGACGAGATAGTTGGGTGAAGTCGAGTCAACACATTCGTTAACTCGCATTCACACAACGCGTGAAGCTCTACCATGTAATGTCTTAACATTCGTGGCACATTAAACAAATTCGCCAGTTTCGTCCGAGTTTTGTCAACACTTCCAGCCGTGCTGGGCTGAGTCTCGCCGATCCCCAAGACAAGCGAAATAGCATCCGTCCCAATGGCGAACATTCCGTTTGCCTTCGGGGACTAAACGATACAGATGCACCCGGTCTGAGGGGGACTAATGAATGCTTTTGCTCGCGCACGCTTATCGGTTAGTCCCAGTCGATCGCAGATAGTCCCCAGCTTTTGCGCACGGTACCTAGCTTGAACCAGATGGTCCTTTCGGGGAGCAACTGGGAGTTCAGAGGACCAAATGCTGCCGTTAGTCCCTTGAGACCAACTTTTTTCTTAGAGTGTACCTCAGGTGAGTCGCGCTCCTCTCCTGTCTCCTCTCCTTGACTCATCTGAATAGCGGAGAAGGCAGGAGAGGTAACGCAACCCCATTACAGACACCAACCGTAGTTTCGATTTTCGTCGCTTGGTGTCGTCTTCACGTGAGAGAGACCTCTGCTAACCCTCAACTTGCAGACGGCAATCCTCAGGAGTTCTCCCTGGACATCTGCAGGAGTATGGTGGCCCTCATCGACGTATCCTTTCTGGCGGTGGAATCACTGGAACCCGGTTACTAGGCCGTGTCAACAACAATACCGTGTTGTGCACAGCCGATACCTCCTGATTGGAGGTCTCTTCCGCAAAGGAAACGATCTCCCCGACTCTGTCGTGTAACCCTTTTGCCGGAGGCAAGTGGTAGGTTTCTCCTCCGCTTCCGGTTCGCTTTCTTTGAACGATTTTTGTCGTAGGTGAAAGTCGAGCGTCAGGCTTACGTCCTTGGAATGTGCTCATGAAGTCGGTCTCAGGAAGCAGCCATCGCTATATTTCGCTAAGACTGTAACTCAAGGCCTGCTGCCGTTATTTGTACGACGTCCCGAACCTCCCAAAAGAAGAAAGGGAGAAGACGATGGGAAACGGGAGGAGGAAAGGCGTGTTGTCTCGCACCTGGCAGCGTATTCGGAAACGCTTGTGGGTTGTCCAAACAGAACACGGTTTCTACTAATCAGAAACTGCTGTACCCGAAGTGTGGGTTTGTCTCCGCTTCCGGCCCGCTGTGGTATGTTTCCTTTTGCCGGGGATCAGTATGTCATACTTCCAAATTCTGAACATATAAATATTCATCTTTGACCGTTGCACTCTAGGACAGCTACACAGACAGCTGGTGGAGGAATTCGCAGTTCTGTACACGAAAATCAAAGAATGGGAGGTAGGTACACTTACTACGGTGTTTTTGTTTTATTGGTGCACGTGTACAGGTAGCAAAGTGTAGCACTGACATGTAACCTCGACCAAATGGCTGATTTGTTTGAGATGCTCAAAACGGATATCAATATAATTTTTTATGCTGAAGATGTTAATTGTTTTGATGAAGTTTTTCCAAACGCAATATTGAGCGCAGTTTCGTATACACCAACTCATGTTTACAAACAAACCGGAGCGCCCGGAGCGCCCCTAGCGGACGCCACCGGCGCCGCGCATGCGCGATGGGGGTGTGGGCAACAAGCTCGCCGTCGCCCATAAACAAACCATTGAAATGCGATGTTATCGGCGTCGGTGTGAGTCCCCTGCCCTTTATCGCTTTCGAATTGTTGATTTTACGTCTTCCTCACAATGTCTGACTACATGAGCGGCGTCAGCGAAATCAACGAAGCTCGTTACACCGCAAAACTTCGCGTGAATAATCTGACATGCGGCGATTCATTCCGCGTGGACGCCGCAGAATGTACGCTAAAGCCTGATTCACATGATGAGATTTCGCTCGCAATTTTCAGTCGCGACGTCGCTCGGGCTGCAAAAGCGTGAACCGCAGCTGAGATGGTCGACGTCGATACTGAAAATCGCAAGTAGAATCGGACGAAGTGAATCTGGCATAACAAGTCGGTGATGGCCGCTGGTAACAATAATCAGCATCTCCTTGTAGCTACTGTTTACGTCGAGCCTGCTTACCAACCTTCAAACTTAAGTCTTTTGAGGCCTGCACTTACTTCTTAGCGCAAGTACCGGGCCAACATTTGGTCTACGGGCCGGTGTCATCTAAAAGAGCAGACGACAAGCAGAAGCGTTTGAAAGAGCAGACGACAGTTCGAACGATCAGACGGCCGTTCGAACTTCAAGACGCACTGAACGTAGTCCGCAGGTGGGCCGTACAACTTGAGGGTTTTCCGGCGTTCATGTTGGAACAAAACAAATAAATCTGATGACCACAAGTATCCGTGAATTCAACCCAAAGTGCTTCCCGCCCAAGCAATTGTGGTCCGGCGGCGGCTGGTTTACCACATATCCATGTTCTCGGACGAACCGAGAACATGAAAACTGATCTTCAAACCTTTCTCGACTCTTTTGGCCCAGCCCCAGTCGCGGCAGTTTGACGAAAAGGCATGTTTTCGTCAGGTTTCTTTCAAAACAACGCAGGAATACACGCCTCACATGGGACCTTCCGCCCACAGCCCCAGACCGGAAGTGCGACCGACGCGCCACCACCGCGCCGTGACGTAACAGAGATGAGTTCGTGTATGCACTGTATTGAACCTTCATCTGACCCGGCAGTCCCTCAAGAACTTTAGCAATGCGAAATATATGATGCGTGCAAAAGTGTTTCATTTTAAGGTGAACAGGTTTTATTCTAAAACAAGCCGGAAACTTACTAATGCGGTTTGTACAGGTTAATGATACGGCCAGGCGGGACATTATTTGTGGGCTAATCCTCAAGATAAGCCAGATAATTAACTATAATTTGTTAATTAGCTTTTTAATAAAAAAAAATAAACATGTGGTTTTAATTATTAACTTTCTGAGCGTAATCGAAAATCACTGCATTACTCAATTGTAGAAAGATATGGTGTCACGTGCTTCGTTTTCTGGGTCCCGAATATGCAACCGAATTGAATAAGCTCGTGCGGTTTGTTCGTTTCTTAACATTCAGCGTTTTCGCGGCGCGCTCTAAGCGCGAAACACATGCGCGTCAACCTGTCCGATTCGGCAGCGGCGAACCGCCGGAACGACGTCCGGGGCAAGGGTCGTACGCCGCAACGGAGCGTCGGACGGGCCTCCGGTCCGGCGCCGGCGTGCGTCCAACTTGTTAGATATCGCCCGCACGGCTGTGCGATTTTCGGAGCGCCGCAGCCAATCAGCACGGATGGCGCAGAAGGTCATGTTGTCACGTGGCTTTCGGACCGATCGGGCGAGGAGGCGCTTCGTGGTTCTAGGCAGTTCGGGAAGCGGATATCCCCCTGTCGCCTACACGCACACACATGCGGCGGTGCGCGGTGAGGAGATGGACGCCATCGAGTTTTCTGCGCGCGCAAAACAAGCTGCTGATCTCGCGCGCCATAGCAAGCCGGCCTTCGGGGACCGGGACCGATCGAGTCAGCCTGTTCCGAATGTACTCCGTTTCACCTTACGATGGAGAGCAGCGTACGCTACGAGCCATTCCATGCCGTGTGAGTGTCACGTCAACTTCGGGAGAGACGCAGCAATGCGCGCGTGTGCGTAGTCACGTGATTTGTACGCAGTGCTTGCTTCGCTGGGATGGCTCAAGGTCCGCTGCGGTCCATCGCGATTAAGTGATGTTGAGCAGAAAAGTAACTCACAGAAATCTCTACACACGCACACTTTAATAGAATGTAATAAAAATATTATGCTTGTTTTAAAGTCAGAAACCAAGAAGGGGCGAGTGTAGTATTTTAGTTTTGTAGGCTAGGTGGCGCGAGCTACCGACCCTTATAAATATAGCCATTAGCATTCATCCATCCATTCGGTAGAGGGATACCGCAAAACTGGCGGAGCTGAACGGAGCGACGCAACGACGAGTCGGAAGCCAGGTGTCGCGAACCGTCCTGTGCGGCGATTCCGGAGCAGCTCATCTTCCCGACAGTTCGCACGCCGGACCGGACAGTTTTGACGCGCATGTGTTTCGCGCTTAGCGGGTCTTCACTGCAGCGATTTTGTTTTCGCGTGCTGCATCACGCCAGCGCGGTTCTGGCTGAGCGGTGCGATTTCACCGCCGTCGCGGCGCCGTGCCACTCAATCACTGGTGCTGGCGAGAGCCGCGAAGCGGCAGAAATCGCGCCGCTCTAGGGCCAAAATCGCTGCATGAAACCCGCCTTTGCGGCGTTCACACTGGAAGCGGATCCGCGTTCGTCGAGCGGATCTCGCGTTGCTCCAACCGCAAAGCGCGTTTGAGATCGATCAGTTCGAGCGCGTTTCTCGCCAACCGCTTCGGGACCGATTTCTCCCAACCGCTTTCAATGAACCGCAAAGCGGCAACCAATCGGAACGCGACGCCGACGCGACGTCAATGTCTTCCAAAACAAGATGGCGCTCATCACTGGCGAGGCGTCTAAGGCGCTGTAGTCCTAGCGTTACAGGAGACAAATCAACGGAGAAACGCGATGTTCACGGCCGTCACTTGAATCCGCCGCGAAAAGATTTGACTCGTAATATTAACGAAGGCTCGCACCGGTGATTTGGTTCGGGTGAGCAGTTTGTTTGCTGATTCCTGGCTGCCGCGGGCCGTAGCCTGCCGCCTTGGTACGTCTCTGGCTGGGAACGCATCGGACCTGGCCTGATCAATCGATAAATGTCAGCCTGAATTCAATAAAGATAATCAGCGTGAACTATTGAAAGCATTCAACACCGTGCAAGTGATCTGCCACGAAGGCCGATAGAGACGTCGTGAGTCCGATTATTCATCCAGCGCGACACTTGCGAGCGGGCAGGGTTACCTGTGCGAGCTCGGCCGCCAGCTTGAGTACTACTGCAAAAGAAACAAAAGGAGCATACTCGAAATAAAGCGTACGTATCCAGACGATGCAGAGGTAATCCGTACGGCGTTTGGCGGAAGCAATGCTCGGAAGCAAACAGTAGACTCGATCGACGTTCGAGAGACGAGAGGAGAGTCCGCCACCAGCGTAGCTGGCGACCGGCTAGCACCGAACACATTCCCACACCACGGTCCACCGAAGGCTCTGGGTCCACCCCACCGTTCACAACTCCGAAAATGATGAGGCGAACAGCGAGGGAGGAGCATTGGCGGCTTCGAGAAGAAGGTCAGCTATTCATGCGGGTCGGGTCCGACTGCATGAAAAGTCGGGCATCCTGTTCTGAGCCAGCAAGGCGCGCCTAGCGCCACCAGTGGCTCTGAGGCGCGCTCTAGCTGGGCTTCTTCTTTTGCGGGCGAAGTCGAGGTAGCAGCTGCGCGAGTTTTTGCGGGGTCCATGCCTCTTCTTTTCGCCTGCCCGAACTCGTGATGCGTGCGAACATCCCGAAGCAAAAATTTCTCGGAGTATTTCCGGGTGCCGTACATAGCAAACTTTTGGCTTTGGATCGTGGATTAAAGTGGATTTTGGATTGTAAAACAAGGTTGCCAAACGCAACTCTCAAAAGATCACGCGTTATCGCCGAGGAAACCTCAACCGCCTCTCGCCAACCGCCAACCGCCTCTGGGTGTGTCTGAACGGGGTCGCTCGCGAGCCGCATCCGCAAACGCTTCGCGAACGCGGATCCGCTTCCAGTGTGAATGGGCCATTAGAGCGGCGCGATTTCTGCCGTCGCGACGCTCGTGCCGCCTAACGCTGCTGGTGCTGGCCAGAGGGGCCGGCGACGGCAGAAATCGCGCTGCTCTGAAGGACAAAACCGCATGAACCGACATGTTTCGCCCCGGCGGTTTAACCCTGACGACGCGATTTCTGTTACGTGGCTCTCCGCTAAACTGCTGGTGCTGGTAGGCGCGCGACGGCGAAATCTGCGCAGCGCCGCTCTGGGGCCAAAACCGCTGGGCGGACACCGCGCTGGCGATTCTTTCCGTGGCTACGGTCTGCGTGCCTTCTCGATATCGCTCAACCGCTGGTGCATTTAAGAGCGCGACGATAAAGTAGCGCCGCTCAGGACAAAGCCGCTGCATGAACCAGGCTTAAATGACTGCGGCGGTTCTTCGGCGTAACGCGATTTCCTGTCGCAACGCTCATATTAGCTATAACGGTTGAGCGACACAGCTACAACGGCAAATCCGTGTTAATGCAGTTCAAGTCGCCATTGGCACTTACCTTTCTCGTGTCGCGAGTGCACAGCTCTGGATGCTTCGCGCTCCGTTGCTGAAATATTTTTATTATTATTTCTTATTGTTGTGCGTGGTAACGATATGGTGACCTGATTATTATTATTAGTACGACGCTTACTGATTTATTAATTTCCAATGGCCTGGTCGTTTCTATTAAAAGATGTTTATTTTGCTGCTTAAAGAAACTGGTCAAAGTTGAGCATGATTTATCTATGATTTAGACAACTTGTTTTTACGTTAATTTACTGGTATATATGTAACTATGATCGAAATTAAATGTAAACACGGCTTTTCTTTTTGAAAACTCATTAAACTTAAATTGAACATTTAATTATATATAAAGATCACTGAATAGACACAATTGAACAGATTTCATAAACATCATGCTGCAAATCATGCATACAAACAAGTTTGTAAAAGCGTGACTATCAAACAGCGATTAGTCAGAACGTTCGATATATATGTAACAAACAGTAATATG
>JAZHYW010022622.1:0-20327 GCA_037355805.1 Ixodes ricinus
ACACAAGCAGCCGGAATTCTACCGCCTTCCAGCGGTCTAAATCGAGCAGACTTCTGGGCTTTCGACCAAAATCAGAACAGATGTGCCGTTCAATCTCAAGGTTGGCTAAAGATATAGCATCTCGTGCAGCCGTGCCTAACCGACACCTGCTGTCACCCTTGAGCCATAATCTCAGGAGCTTAGAAACCACACCCAAACAGACAAGGTGCATATAGTCCAATGGAACGTTCTTCACTAGATCAATAGGAAGCTTTTCCAGTTCAGTTCTTTGGAGATGATGTTCCTCTTGCGCATGGCTTCGGAAACTCCCATCCGTTCTCAACATGGCATCAAGCTGCGGAAAGCACATGCGACCGTTCAGAAAGTCACCTTCTGTTTGGCATTTTGTACAACTGAAGTAACCATTGTGGCCCTTGATGCCGAGGACATAGGACTTCGTGGGAGCATCACAGATGAGAGCAGAAAGCTTGATTCGCAAATGCCTGCCCTTGAAGATTAATCCGTCGCTCAGTGCTTCAATGATGTCGGACACAGCAGGCCGCAGAAATTCCTCCGCAGAAACGGCTTTTGATTTGCCATAGTAAACACCAATGGGAAAGGGGTCACATTTCCCGCAATTGGTCACATGGCATAGCACAGGCCAGAACTGATCACGGGTGCTTTTGTGAGCGGCAGACCGTCAATGTTTACATTGATCGTGATGACGTCTGGCACAGAACGTGCTCGTTTCAAAGTATCTTCAAGTCCTTCTTTCAAACCAAAATGGCAGTATTTTCCGGCTCCCATCTTCTCTACACATGCCTTTCTGGGGGTTTTAAGCAGTGATCTAGCACTGCCGGGGATTGATGCAAAACAGGAATGAGTTTGCAAAATCTTCAGAAGCTCAGTGAGTGCGCGGTGAGGCGTAGCCGTGTCAAGAGCCCAGGTCCGGAGTTTTCCTACAGTCGACTCATGAACGTCAGCATCCTCGCAATTTCTCTCCTCTTCATATCGACTCGACCTCTCCGGAATGTTCTGAGGCTGTAGGTCAGCTCGGTCGAATTCATTTGCCTCCGAGTTCTCGAACTCTGTGCCTGAGCTCTCCGGATTGTCTCCAGGCTGGAAGTCAACTCGGTCGAATTCATCTGGCTCCGAGCTCGAGAGCTCGGAGCCTGAGCTCTCTGAAATTTGCTGAGGCCGGAGGTCAGCACGTTGGGCTTCATCTGGCTCCAAGCTCTCGAGGTCGGAGTTGAATGTTGGGAGCAGATGGCTCCGATCTCTTGGGCCATGTTGCTCTTCAACCGGGATCGAGCCGTCGCCAAGCTGGCCCACTTGGAAAACTTCATCGGCCGTTAGAGCATGCAGATCTTCAAAGGCCCTTTTACGCGCTCGCCTATAAAACGTGGTTTTTGGAGGTTGGTCCATCGGTAAGCAGAGGTTACACACCACGGCCTTTGCGAGCACACACGAATGGCAAGAACACGCTTCCCCGCACAAAGTGGTACGTGTAAATACAAAACGTTACCTGGAGTAGCTCGTTGATTTTCCATGCTTTCCATGGGTGCAGCAACGGGCGAGGTACCAACGGTATTCCAAGCTCTGCTCGACTGTCTGTCAAATTCGCGTCCGTGTTTGGTTTTTTCATTCGAAGAGCAGAACAATCGGAGCGGAGAAAACTGCTTGGAGTTGGAAGACGAGGACCGGTTTTCGTTACTTGGCGCGAAAGCTGCCGGAGCATGACCAATGTGGCCAGACTCCAACTGATTTCGGTTGTACAGAGGTGATATATGCTCGGTTTAATAATAATAAAACTTAGTATGTACACGTTGATTAATTTTCGCTACCTCCCTCCACACTTTTTTACAGTAGCGCATAGTTTAAGCAACGAACTATTACTAATGTTTAACGTTTTCTTTTTTAAAAGATTTGCAGTGCCGAAACTGAAACTAAGCTAATTTTTAGAGGAAACTCCAAGTGTATGTGGTTGTGCATTGTATTCAAGAGATGTCAAGCCGAACTTATCAATTTATGTGAGAAAAACGAAACTGGCCACATTACGGAAAAGAAAAAAAGTTCTTCATCGCGACCCCGTGTCCAACACGGTGGCACCCTCCGTGTCGGACCGTCGACCGCGGGGTCGCACGTGTGTACCGTTACCCGAAAGACCGCTCGCTGTCCACCTTGACCAGAATATTTTAAATTTCGGACGTCAACACAGAAAAACCTGCGTAAACCCTAGCGTAACAAAAAAAAAAAAAAAACCACCAAATACTGTTAAAACTTTTTGTCCCAGTTCATCCGGTGGCCGATTTCCGGGGACATCCCAGTGGGAAGTTTTCGGGATCATCCACTAACGGATGTCCCACGGAGGTTCTAGGGATAGCAAAGTTGGAGTTTGCGAAGTCGGGAGGTTTTCGGGACATCCCTGGGATATGGTGTGTTGTCTGGGTAACCTTCCCCATAATAGGTAAAGGTGCCTCATCAGGCAGAAATGCAGTTTTCTCTACCAGCCTGGCAGCCTAGCTTGACCTGCGAGATCAATATTAAAAAAAACTGCAATGTTTTTATTAATTTTTTTATTGTTAATATTTGAAGGACAAGGAAGCAACTTCTGAAAATGCTACAAACATCAATGCGAGAGGTTGATCGTCTTGAAAGCTTGCTAGATGTAAGTTGATCTATATGCTATCAAACATATAGTGCATCCAAAAAACACATTCATCACCTTCTTTTTTTCAAAACATCTCAGGAGAAGAAGAACCATGTCGACAGGACGGTATTTGAGGAGACTGTTTCACAAGTGAGCCTTCAAGGATCGAAGTTGCACGGGCCCAGGACATATTCATCTGTTTGATTAAATTTCAGATGAGGTCGGACCACCTGATAAAGTTACGGGCAGTGTCATCCGAGCTCAGAGCGAACCAAACATGAGTTGTTAGAGGCGAACAAAAACCTACACAATGCAAACCTGGAGGGAAGCACGCAACAGTGAGCCCAGTATGCAGCATCCAGCAACGGCTTGAGGCAAAGGTGGGTTACACCAAACATAACTTCCATTCTGCGCATATTTGTGAGTTTGGCTCATCTTGTATGAACTTATTTTGCTCTTAAACATTTCTCAAGGAACCATCTCTAATCACCTTGTGTTGTACTTCTAGTGTTTTCAGGAAAGTAAGAAAGAAAAACTGCCTCCTCAATTTAGGGTGTTTTTTTCTTTTTTTGCTTATGCGGTTCATCTAGTTTGTACAGCGTTCCTAAGAAAGTATAACTACCAAAAAAATTTAAAAACGTTCACAGTGAGCCAAAAAATGTGTATACATTACAGCTGTCTTGTTGGTCAGTCAAATATTTGTGCTAGTATAATTGTCCATGTCTCGCCAGCTAAAAAAAAAATGAAAAAAACTACATAATAATAATAATATTTTATTTCCATCACACTCGATGGCGGCGACCAAGGAAAAAGCTGCATACACAGCTTGACGAGTCCTTGGCTGCCTACAGTGCAGCTGACGGAACACAACAGGAAAAACAAAAAGCACACACAAAAAAAAAACATACATACACACAGAGGTTGCAACACGGAAAATTTCACCATGGCAGATAAAGCAATATAATCAAATACGAGAACAGTGATTTTAACTAGTTATCATGACCACCCATAATATATAATGCTGCAATTGTTCTAACAATGTGAGAAAGCAAGTTGGAAGGCAATAAATAACAGGCTGAATAGATACTAAATGTATATGCACAACAGCTTCGATATCATTTAACTAAATAAAACCACGAGCTTTTCTGTAGCAAGAGCATCATCCTCACGCTCTGCATCCTCACATATGCTGGGAGACTGGGAGCAGCTTTCCCTATACACACACCTCCACTGCAGAGAAGCCTAACTCTGACTATGTTTTTTTTTGTCGGTGATGCATGGTGGTGTACTTCTGTCAAAATAAATTTGCTTCAGTTTCATCAAACTCTTAAAGATATGGTGAGCTTTCGTGAAAAGAAAAGGCTCAAGGTACAACTAAGCACTTCTTATTTGCATGAATGCGAAAGCATGCACGCCGTTCCTCCGTTTCCTTATTTCGTCTGCGGCGTACTTGCGTCGACGGTCGAGCGCGTGCACTCTTCTCGCCGCGCTGACCTTAGGCGTGGAGTGGTGGAGCCGCTGCCTCGCGGACACGCAGCGCCATTGGGTGGCGCTAGTTGAAACTGATGCGCGGCGGCTTCATATCACTGCCGTTTTGCGTGGCTTTCTGCGTGGTTTCAAAGCTGGGATGCCTCAGATCGCGGCTTTGGGAATTTCTCTGCCGTTTGACGAGGCTGATGATGTTCGGCTCGCTCCATGGAAAAGTTAATGCTTTCGCATTAAAAATAAAACCTTTACAGGAGAAGCAATTGGATGAAACCCTTCGGAATCTGCAGTCGGCTCAGGGGAGGCTCATTGCTGTAGAAGAGGCACATGCCGAGTTCGTTGCAAGGTATGCGTACCACACGTTTATTTCCTAGACGGAGGATATGTTCACGATATGCTTTTTCAATACCCACTTGTCAGACCAAAGTTTTATCAAGATTAAATGCATCTTAACCTCTTTTTTTGTTTTTTTGTCTTCCATCATTCAGGCTTTCAGCATCTGAAGCCGAAGCGAGTGACCCTAAAAGAAAAATGCTCCGACCAATCTCGGGAGGTGGAAGTTTGCCGCAGCAAAAGGTGGTCGCCTTACACCTAATAATTAAATGGTGATCCTGTTCCTATTAAATGCACTGGTCACCAAAGCGTTTTTTTACTTAGCGAGTAACTGCAATGCCTTCCACATATTTTGCACATAGCGTTTCGTCAGTGTTGAGGGATGTTTCTTTTAATGCATTTGAAGTCATATTCGTTAAAGGTATGTATACCACATCCCCACCTTATGTGTGCTGCACAAGTAGATATCCAGCGCATACCGTGTTTATCCGATTTTAAGGCGCAGCCAGTTTCCACGCCCAAGAATAATGATTCTATACAACACTGCCGATTCTGCTTTCTTATCTAATTCAAACACACAGGCTGTTGCAAAGCATATTGTTTTGAAAAAGAAAAAAAGGTGCACATCAGGATTGAGTAAGTAGGTTAGTGCGGTTGGTGGTAACACATGCCACTGCCATTGCTCTAATTATGACATTTTGCTTCAGTCACGCCTTGCAGGAGCAACTTAGCAACGCGCTGCTGCACGCTCAGGAAAGTGTTAGCGTGGCTGAGAAAGCGCTCTTTGAGAAACAAGAGGCAGAGCTGGCTCTGAATCGAGCAGAGCAGGAAGTGACAGACCTCAGGGCATCGCTCGAGTGCCTAATTGATGAGGCGAGCCAACGCACAGCTAGTGAGGTCAGTACTATTATTATGAAGCTCTGGTTCTTGGGCGACCTTTTCTTTTGAAAGACCGCTTGTCATCTCTTCATATTATAGGGCCATTCTTAAGGGAACTTTGCAAAAAAGATTGTGCTCAGGTTTCTTTTTTACTGACATAAAATATAAGTCTGTTGGTGGACACTTTCTATTATGGTTATATTAGTTGTCGTGAGTTAAAACTATGGGCGTTTGTCTTTTCATATGCTTTGTTTTATCTTTAGTATTCATATGTATATTCCTGTCTGGGTATATTTGAGAATGAACTGGTTATTTATTTATTTATTTATTTATTTCAGTACCCTCAAGGCCCTGGGGCATTACAGAGGAGTGGTACAAGACAAAATTGAAATACAAACAATATACAAACACTAAAAGCCAAGCACTAAAAATGTTAAAAATAATTTGTAAACAAGTTAAGAAATTTATAGAACAAGGCAAACAAACAAAGAAAAATATTAACACAGGTAGGCAGTCACCGCACTTTTAAACAAGTCAGAGGACGGTATGTCTACTAATTGCGCGGGAAGGCGATTCCACTCTCATGATCCATTACTCAAACATTCCACTCACATGATCCATTACTCAAAACTGGCTATTTAAATATAGTTTGTGGCTTGATGTGTCACTTAGACTCGTGTAATTGTAATGAAAGCTGTCAACTCTTGCTTCTTTATACACCCTGGGCTTAGTAGATTCTGCAAGCCATTTTTTTTTCAGTGTACACATTCTAAATTGTATACTTTTGAAACCCCCAGAAACAGTAGATGTTGTCAGGAAAATATTTTCAGGGCCTCGCACATTTACTTTCAGATACTTTAGCTCTGCTGTGTGTAGCTGCTTGTTTCCAAACGGTTTTTGCGAGACCAGATTTCAGAACGGGCTTAAATTAGGAAGAGAGAAGAGAGAAAATAAATGAATGTTGTGGAGCTGTTGTCCAGCATGATGTCACCATCTGGCAACTGTACAGGTTGGTTGTCGCCGATTTCATTTTTCAGGTCGACAAAGTCCGAGTTAGGAGCAACCAGTGCATCAAGGAGTTGGTCGCGCAAGTGGGAGCACTAGAACAGGCAAGCTGCTGTAACTTACGTATCGCCGGCACAGTGAAACGAATCGCCCGGTACAAGAGCCTCTCTGCCGTTTCCGCAGGCGCTCAAAAGACAGTCGACAACATTGGACTCTTTGTCAGAGAAGAATGGTGAGCTCAAGGCCGAAGTGGACAGGCTGCAGAGCATCCAGGCAGCTCTGAGGTCCAATCGCGACCCCGCCTTCCGAGAGCTCGGCCAATCCCTGGCACAAGCGGAGAAGCTTTGCGAGGAACGCCGCCTGCTGATTGATTCACTTCGTGATGAGCTGTCTGAGCAGTCCAGGAGGTATCTCATTGTTTTCATCTGCTGGAAACGGTGTACACTGGTTACAACTGCCTTTTATAGCATGAGCTATCACTAAGTTGATTTTGCTGCGGGAATGTAAAGCAGTGTTAACATGGTGATTTGTCCAACAATGCTAGTGCCTCCCGAGCATTTTATAAAGTGTTTATCGCAATATACCGAAAGTATATGGCCGGCCACAAGTTGGCAAGCCAGAGTGGAAAGGCTGGAAAGGTTGCCGTCATCGCTCATAGATGGCGGTAGTTGTCCAGAGTTTGGTATCATCAGTTGTTTGCTGACGGACACGATCCTGGGGAAACTAGCCCTTAATAGCTCCGCTGTAAAAACGCAGAAAAGTAGCAGACTCAGAGAAATTGCGTTACCTGGATTGAGGCAGTATGACTTTTGTCAACAGTAGCGTCTATTCCTTTGGCAGTTTAGAAGGCTGCTGAACGAACAAAGTTCTTCCTTTGTGTTTTAGCCAACATGACATGTGCGACACAATTAAAGACAGAAGTAGGAGTGAACGAAGGACTGAGTCGAGCATGTGTGCTCTGCTTGTTTTCCGGTCGCACAGCAAAACCTAATCCACCCCACTTTTTCGCTGCATTGGGCGTCCAAAGGCGTGGGAGGCCATCTTTCAGGACATCACAATGTACACATATTTCAATTGTTTCCACTTCTGCTTCTGGTGCCATCAACCGAACGAAGTCTAGGTCCGTTTTCTTGCAGTGTTTTGCTGAGTTGCGTCGTGAAGCATGTGATGATGTGACCGATTTCAAGTTCAGCCTCGCACCCGTCTCCCAAGGCACACGCTGGAGGTGAAGCGCCGAGAGGCCGAAAGCGAGCAGCTTCGCAAGGCACTGCGGGAAATGGAGAGGCGCACGGACGAGCTCCTCACTTTACGCGTCGACTCCGAGGGCCAAGCAACGGAAGCGCGACAAAGGCTGCAGGTGTCGGAAGCCGAATCAGCAGCCCTTCGCAGGACAGTTGAGACAGAGGTGAAGTGGCAGCTACTTCGTCTGGTGTTGGGTGCAGTGCATCTGCCAACTTGAGGGGAAGTACAAAGAAGCTTCTTGTACTTCACTTCACAAACAGCAGTGTCCTGTTGCGTTTGCATCTTCTTTGTCTGCATTAATTAATCCTCATCATGTACACAAGCTGGCAGCTTGTGTACTTGGGAAGCAGTACTTTCTAAGAAATGTACTGTTTCCTCACAGCTATTTTGGTGACCTCTCACTCCCAGTAAACAAATGTTACATAAAAATAAATAAATGAAATAATCTTTTTTGTCTGTTTGAGAAGCAAGTTTCTGTGATGATCAGGAAAGCAGTTTCACTGAGTGTAATTCACTTATGACACGTAAGCTTAAGGAAGATATACTTGGAACAGATCATACTTCACTAGGAAAGCCCAGCAAAATGTGCCCCCTAAAATACAGGTACAATATACTGCCAAACTGTACTTGAAAAGTATACTGTGAACAACTTTTATTTTTGCAGGCTTGACACTTTGCAAATTTTGCGAAGTGTGGGTTTCAGGAATATTTCGTGGGCACAAAATCTTACTTTTGAGGGTGATATACTATGTAGTATTCAATGTCATAGTTTAATATATGCAGTAGGCTCCGATAATTCAAACTCGGATATTTATTACTTCTGGTTAATTCAAACAAATTTCAAGATTTTGGTTGTCCCGCTATGTTCTTAATGTATTCATAAGCTTCTTAATTCGAACGTCTTTTTCGTGCAATTCATACTTTTTGTTCTCGCGGCCCCGTTGAGTGCGCTTCTTTCCGAGCACCGATGTAATGCAGAGAGGCAACACCCACGGAGCTTGCTTCGCGGGTGTTGCTTCTCCGCAGTACACCGGTGCTCGGTGAGAAGCGCACTCAGCGGGGCTCAAGCAGGACACACATGAGCTACGAAAACGGGCACCACGCGGAAATTTCCATTGCAACTTGCGCGGACGCTGTGACTAAAGGCCCGTTCACACTCTTACGACCTCTTAAATCTTGGTTTCTTACAACCTCTTAAACCAGAGGGCACGGTGGCGCCATCTATCGGGTTGCAGTGTAAACTTGACAATCCGGCATATTTTCTATTTCTCCCGCGCATTATCCTTTTCTTTCTTGTCTCGAAAAACTTTTGGAAACGTTATAAACGAGCCTTTCTCATAGGTATTACGCACATTCGACCTCGAAAATGCCGCAAAACCGTCGCTCTTGTGAAATGCAGTTCCACGGTCACCATGCATAGATGGCGCCAGAAATGAAAGTTTAAGAAGTTTTAGCAGATCTGGTCTCTCTCGGTCGAAGTCGGTCGCAAGAGTGTGAACGGGCCTTTAACGGCATGGCATAGGTCCACGTCGCAGCGTCCGCGCAAGTTGCTATGGAAACTGCCACAGCGGTGCCCGTTTTCACCGCTCATGTGTCCCCTGCTTAATGGTCCACATTAGACAACTTCTTGACCTGATGAACAAACTTAATTTTGTTTTGAGTTGTCATCTGCTGCCTCAAACAGTTCACGATAAGCAACATTTTTGAGAGATAAACTCATGTCACACATTTCACAAATGTTTCATGTGTGGCATACCTTCTTATGATCAGTAGGCCTATGTAGTGGAAACCATCAAATATCTGCTTTGCATGTATACTAGTGATGCAAAACTATCGATAAATCAACTATCAATACTATCAACACGTTTTGGAAAAACTACTCGAGTAGTATCGCAGAACTATCGATAGTCGACTATCGATAGTTTTTCGATAGTCGACTATCGATAGTACTATCGATAGTTTTTCGATAGTCGACTATCGATAGTACTATCGATAGTTTTTTTTTTTACTAAAAGACAGATTTTTGGCGGCTATGAAACTATCGATAGTACTATCGATAGTTTTGCACCACTAGACCGAACGCAGTTGCCGCACCGCCGCTCGCCTTCCTTCCTCCTCTCTTTGCCCAAAACTCCCGTCTTCGATCATCACTCAAATCTGAACCAAAGTTGGGATGGTAAGTGCTTGGGCTAGTTGGTGTGCCATTTGAAAAAATAAAGCGAGAAAAAAGAGGGAGCAACGCAAACTACTAGTGTCGCAAAACTATCGATAGTAAACTGTCGACATGTACTACTCGATAGGTTTACGATAGTCGACTATCGATAGTTTTCCGATAGTCGATTAACGATAATTTTCCGATAATCGACTATCGATAGTACAATCCATAGTTTTTCGATAGTCGACTATCGATAGTACTATTGATAGTTTTTCGATAGGCGACTATCGATAGTACTATTGATAGTTTTTCGATAGTCGACTATCGATAGTTTTTCGATAGTCGACTATTGATAGTACTATCGATAGTATGAAACAAAAAGGTATAGGTAAATAATAATTTTACCTTGCATCCTATTTAGATGAATTTCTGACAATTCAAACAAAATATGTGACTTCCTGGAGTTGAATTAATGAGCCTACTGTATTTGCGTGACCCATTGTTTCTTATATTCTTAAAGTCACTGCAAAAACGAGGTCTTGCGGAAATTTAGTCATTTACAGTAACTTACTAAAACATAAAGGCTTCAGGTAGAAAGTACCTCGAACATTTCCCCCAGGGGTGGATCCAGAACTCTGTTTTGGGGGGGGGGAGGTTTTAAGGATACTATTCTCCCATTCTTTCTTGTGCAAGGGGGTCCACCCATGTCAAATTGCCCTCCGAGAAGGGGGAGGGGGAGGGGGTCGACATTTTTTGGGAGGGGCGGCCACCGCCGTCGCCTCCCCCCTTGGATCCGCCACTGCTTCCCCCAACACTGGCTACATCTTTTTGTAATGGTTGTTTTTTCCAACAGGTGGCAGAATTACAGGAGGCACTGAGGCAGAGGCAAGCTGAACACACTGCCAAGCTTCAACACACAGAGGAAAGATGCGAAAAAAACTTATGGACTTGCAGTCTCTGCTCGAGGCCCACAAGACTATGAATGATAGGTGTGTCTTTCCGCAGGCTAAAGCCACTACGGTCTGTTTCAGACATTGGGTCTAGAGCACTATATAGCTCCTACAAACCCACGTAGCATCCAATGTCGTGCGAACATTCCCTGGGTGTTCTGAATGTTGAAGGAACGTTAAAACACCATTCGGAACGTTCTAGGAACGTTCGTATGCGAACATTCCTTACAAGGTAAGCTGCTCAACATTCTAGGAACGTTTGTTGGCGAACATTCGTATGCACAATGTTCTCGGAACGTTCCCCTTCGAACATTCATATGTGCAACATTCTTGGAACGTTCGCTTGCGAACATTCCTAGAATTTTTGCAGGTGAAGCCAACTTTACGGAGCTTTTACGCAACCTGTGGTTCGAAACACCATCCACTATATGCCACTTTGTGCCAAAAATATGCAAATTAAGTGGAGTTTTTGGAAACTTAGCATAAGGGATCAGTTTTATCTTATACGAGTCTACCGAGGAATGTGATATAAGGTGTAGGAGAAAAGCAATGGTTTTCAAAACTTGATAATCAACTTGGCACTCACTGCGTATGTAGAGGGGCAGTTTTGAATAGACCCGATTTTTAGCATCTCGGGTTCAATACTTTGAAAAAGGTATGTCCCGCTTGAGTGTGGGATGCAATGGGTATCTGTTCTTAGGCTCGGAGTGAGTAATCGGTTATGTATGCAGCACCGTTTTGATAAGTAGGAGTGAACTGTCGTTATAGTACATACTCAGGCTGGTGCGCTGGGAGAGCGGCTAGCTTGTGCTAGGCCTGCAAAAATATATTTCGATTAAAAAATATCAATCGCCCTGTGAGGAGCTTCATTGCGTCCATAATGTAGTACGGCTCATTGGGGCTGTAGCCTAAGCAAGCCATAATTGTGGAATCTTTGTAAATATTCTTCAGAGAATGTTGCAGAAGTTCTTTGGATGTTCTGAGGACGTTCTTAGAACCTTGTTAGAATAGGATGGCTAGTGGGCAGTTGGCTAGAATGTTCATTGATGTTGGTCGTTCTCAGAACGTTCTAAGAATATCCCCTAGAAAACATTCCCCGAATGTAGCGATAAGTGCCTGCGCCACATTCAGACAACGTTGATAGAATGTACTTACGTAAATTCGCAACATTCCAAGAATGTTGCAAAAGGTCTTTGGATATTCTGAGAACGTTCTTAGAACCTTGTTAGGATGTTTCAATGTTGATTGAATGTCCTGGTAATGTTCTATGTCGTTCTCAGAACGTTCTAAGAATATCCCTCTGAAAACATTCCCCGAATGTAGCGATAAGTGCCTGCGCCACATTCTGACAACGTTGATAGAATGTTCTTACGTAAATCTGCAACATTCCAAGAATGTTGCCTATGTTCTTTTGAACATTCCCGGAATGTTCTCAGAACGTTCTCGTGCTACGTGGGAAGCAGAGTAATACAATCCTTTGATCCGAGTGTTTTGCCGACAACATGGCCGACAGAGCAGCTCGGTGCGAGTAACGTGGTGCTCGGGGATCCAGGAGTCGCTCGCCCTATGGGAGTATACATAAAGATCGACTCAACACGGCTAATTAAAAAATGAACGCCGAGTTCACACTTTTCAGAAACTAGTCTGTCGTGAAGTTAGAGCACTAAACACTTTATCAAAGTTTTCATAATATTGGATGCGTGTGAAAATTGTGAGAAGGCAATTTCCAAGGCAATGGCGTTTGAAGCAGATTTTTTGATGCAGCGGAGATGGACTTTTCGGGTTGGCCGTCACGTGAATGGTGTGACGTCGCCGCGTCGTCCGCTGCATAATGCCACTAAAATTTTTTTTTTTAATTTACGTTTTTACGTGGCACACAACTTAGCGCAAATGATAGTAAAATGTTCCTTCATTATGTCAGAAACTATTGTCGTTCTGTACATCCCAAAAATATTGAAGAAAAAACGATTTTCTCTCATTCCCAATGCATTTCTGACTGAAGTTAGAACATCCGGGCATTCACTGCTAGTCGCCGAGAGATGGCGTTCAAGATTGCACTACTCTGCTTCGAAGGAGCTATATAGAAGCTCTAATTCTGTCAAGTCTATGCTACACTTCACAGCAAACTCTTATTGAAAGAGCACTGCAGACAGAAATTAGCATTCTTTTTGTGTTCCTTACTTGAAGGCATAAAAATGCTTTATATAAATAGTACTGCAAAAAAAATAAGTTGGCAAAAAATAGTTTTTACTTTAGAAAAAAAGATTAATAATGCAATATTTGCAATGTGAGGCGCAATGCTCCCAACTTCCATTTACACATCGCAGTATCCATCGCGGCAGCTAATAAATATAAATAGCATTTTCAAATTGTCATATTTTTTTAAACAAAATAATATGATGGCTCATGACATTTCACCTCTATATCTCCCAAATAGGTATATGAATTCCCCCTGGAAAACTAAGCACTGCATCAAGGCAGGACACAACAGCCAAAGTGTCATTTTCCTTGTTTTATTTAGATTCCTTTTCAGGTTATAAAAGCGAGTCAGCAGCTTGCCCAGACTTTTATTCTCCGTACTACACCTGTGCCACATTTTACCACTCTTAAGACCGGAACACTTTTTTGTTGTTGCACAATCTTAGGTGGAAAACAGAGGCTTCGAAAATGGCGTCGGAATACGAAGCCGAGATTCGAGCCGCTTACAGCATCAAGGCATCGATCTCTCCGGAAACTAAACTCTGACCTGAGAAAGAAGCTGGCCCGTGCCCAGACAGACGTCCGAAAAGTGAGGGACCTCTCGTTGCTTTGCACGGCACCTCAACATCTTCGAAACTAGTCTAAACAAAGTTTTTTACAATTTCGTTTTATGTTCCAGGAGAAAAAAGAGGGGAGATTTGTATTCCTTGAAGCTGAAAAATCTGACACGTCCCTCGGAACAAACATCTTGGTAAGTCCAAAAATCATTGAAGACCAAATGCCTATAAATCATGAGGCACGATCGCTCTTACAAAAAAATGTTTGTCATGGTATGTTTCCTTTTGCAGCCACCCAGAGGAGCCACTGCATAGATTCCTCGAAATCGTCGGAACCGTTCTTCGTTTAAAGCTACCGGTGGTCAAGTGTGTTGGCGTACAGCAGCTGGGAGCGTGTGGAGCGAGAGTTCTGCAAATGCAGAACCCGGGATTCGAATATTCGACCTGCCCATTCTGTTCGGATGGTCATCGCACCAGTGCGGTTTCATGCTTCACTTCTGTGTGGTGCGCGTTAAAGACCCCAGGTGGGCGGCAGTACTGCACCGGCTGTATTTCCCATCTTCAGCAGAGACTTCGGACACTTGAGGCAGACTAACTTCCTGCTCTTCAGACATTCATACAACAAATTTGACTCACCTTGTTTTACCACAGAAACATTACCTTCACATTCGCTATTTAATGTTCAAAATAAACACCTTATGCTGATAAAGTATGAAACAGGAATCTAATTACTTTTATACAAGCTGGTTTTGCAGAAAGGGTATTTGTGAGGCTCATACTTCTTTTCCTTCCAACTATAGATGGCTAGAATTACAATTATATGGTTCTGCCTTTAACTGAAACAAACAAGGAAAGAATTATCTCCTGGCAACGAATAGTCTGCTTAGTCGACTTGCTTGCCAGGGACCAGTCCTTATTAAACAAAACTGTAAAAACAAGAAGTAAAAAAAGAGGCCGAATCTTCACGTGGTGAATGATGTTGATTGGGGTGGAGCTCTGGTGGTGCTGATGTTACTAGATTTTATTGTTCATAGGTAGTGCTGATGGTGCTGATTTTTTTATTGCTCATAGGTAGTGCTGAATTCTGGGTTGAGTTTCGACTTCATTATTACTGCTTTAGGGTCGGTGAAATGCAGAGCCAGTGGTTCTTCTAGCGGATCAGCTTGGATCCGCTAGAAGCCGTGGAACGCATCTCTACCGCTAAAGGAGAGAATCCGGCGATTTCTTCATGGTCTCCGATTTGCTTGAAAGTTTGCTAAACTCGCCAAATAACATTGCTAAAATATTATCCCAAATATTAGGTCAAAATAATTTTTTTCACGAAGTTATTAAATTTTCAGTTTTTGGTCCTCACCGTGTTTTTCAAACTGAAAGTCTCCACTGGCAACAACGAAAAAGTGACGTCAGTGGAAGGCGAGGGCTTCACTTTTGGGGCTGTAGAATTTGTTCCCAACTGATTCCAAGCAGTTTCATGGTGCCAAATGAATGCTTTGGAAGCTCGCTCCAGTCCCAGCAGCTCCAGCACAGAACAAATGATTGGCATATTCTATTTTTAAGACAGCTTGCTTGACTGGCAAGCCTGCCCACCACTGACGTCACAGCACTGAAAAGTGCGGGTATATTTGAATGTTGGTTTTCGCATCATTTTCATTTGCCGATTTCACAATAACTAGTATGAATTTCGCAATACTAAATAGCATACCGGAAAGGGTAAAGGCGGGGGGTCAGAATATATAGTTAGTTGAGGTAGCTCAAAAAATCGCGGGAGTACCCCTTTAAGTCAACGGTCCATGTCAGAAAGAGAATGTGTGGTATAGATCGTGGTTATATACGCAGTTGAGCATTTGACCGCAGTGCCCTCTCCTGTATAGACGTTGAGCGGCTGCCACGCAACGTTGGAGTGTAGCGTAGTGGGATTCTTTTTCGAACGCCGAGGCGAACGGTCAGGGAATCATGAGCTCCAGCGGAGCGCGTTCTACGGCTAACCCTAGCCGGGTATCAACAGGCATTTCGGAAACTTTGGCTCCCCAGGACTACCGTATTATCCTGCCTACGCTGCCAACAGGTCGATATTCTTTTAATTCAGTATTTCTACACGGTGACCCATCAGCAAGACCGTATCGCATCGACGACTTTCGCGACGTTCTGAAGGGCGTCGTTGACATGAATGACGTGGCCGGCTTCGGTGCCTTCCAGTACAACCACGTTTGGATGCTCACCCTGCACAACGCGGCAGCGAAGGAGAAGCTGCTACATGCGGCAGTGCTCAACGTCAAGGGCAAGACCTGCCTGGTCATCGATCCGAATGTGAGTGAGAAATCATTCAAAGTTCACTGGGTTCCCGTCTGCGTTCCCGACGAAGCTGTGCAAAAAACATTCGAGTCGCACGGGAAAGTGAAATCAATCGTGCGCGAGAAGTGGAGGCAACCAGGCTTTGAGAATGTGGAGACAACAACGCGAACAGTCACAATGGTACTCAAGGAAGGTATCACAGTGGACGCTATCCCGCATCAAATCAACATCCTCGGAATGCCAGCGCTGGTGTCCATTCCAGGCCGCCCACCTCAGTGCTTACGGTGCAAGAAGGTAGGACACATGCGCAAGCAGTGTCGCACCCCGTGGTGCAGAACGTGCCGCACTTACGGACATGAGGAGGACAACTGCATCCAGACGTACGCGGCAAAAACGAGGCCTCCAACCGAACCACAGGACGTCGATAACTTGATGGACCAAGATGAAATGGAGGAGACCATTGCCGGGACTTCGACGGGGAAGGCGTCTGAATTGTCATCTGACGTCGTCGGAGCAGCGAATTCAGCACCACCAGCAAGCAGCGTCGCAGAAGTCATGGTGACAGAGACGCTGTCGCCGAAGACGGGAGAGAACTCGCAAGAAGGACAAGTCAAGGCGGAACTGGTCGGAAGGAAGGGGAGGAGAACAGAAAGGCCAGCGAGGCAGATGGTAACCCGGATCAAGAAGTGACCGGAGGGGAAGCGCCAGTCAAAAGGAAGGGGAGCGATCAGCGGAAAAAACTACAGAGCGTATGACTGCGGCTGATCAACGATTTACTCTTGTGACCCGCAAGCGTTGGAAGAAAGGCACCGAACCTCAAGGCCAACCACGGTTGACAGAGGGGGTGCTTCAGCACTTGAGGAAATGGCCTTCGAAGATTGACGACGTTCTGCCAAACGTGCAAGCCACCCCAACTCCAACACTTTATTGAATGGTTAAAAAGTCTAATTCGTTGAATATTGCAACCTTTAACGCTATTAGTACTGTTGCAAGGAAACGTAAGCAATGGTTACTCAGTCTGCTGCTAGAAAAACGCATAGATATTGCTTTCATTCAGGAGACAAGAATTTCCACGCATGAGCAGGCAAAAGACTTCGTGCAGTACTTTGGGCACGTGTTTTGGTGCTTCCACACATTGACTCTTGGCAACGCGTCTGGAGGAACGGCGGTGCTTGTCAAAAAGAAAAAGTGTTTTTCCGTTGTTGATTGTGAGCTCAGCGCAGACGGTCGCGTCAGCAGAGTTGACTGCCTCGTTAAAAATGAACTAGTGCGTCTCGTATCGGTTTATGCACCTAATGATGCTTCTGACCGCCTTCTGTTTTTCAAGTCTTTGATACAAATCTTGGACACGCCTGGAAAGGTCATTCTAGGCGGGGACTTCAACTGCGTGTTATCTAACCGTGACCGCTCTAATCACGCTACGACAAGCGATTCGAGTGCTACTAAGCTGAAAAGCGTGTTAGAGCAGTTTGACCTTGTCGACGTCACAAGCCCGCTGAAGGACTTTTCTCCTCGTTTCACGCATTGGCAGGGAACATCTCACGCCCGCCTGGACAGATTTTACTTGTCAAGCGAAATGTTGACCCAAGTGGAGGAGTACATGGCTGAGGCAGTCTCGTTCTCTGATCATGCTCTCGTTTCCTTTTCTCTCAAACCTGGAGAAAGAACTCGCAGCAAGGCACGTGATGGAAGCTGGAAAATGAACATGAGCATTTTACAAGACGAAGAATTTGCTTCGATCGTGAAAGAAAAGATTGAGGTGCTTAGCAATGAAACTCCGCTAGATGCCTGCGTGTGGGAGAACTTCAAAATGGAACTGAAGGAACTCGCTACCGACTTTTCGCAGAAACGACAGCTCGAGCGCACGCGAGAGAAAGGGCGTTGGTACAGTCCCTCAAGACACTAATTGTCGAAGAAGAACAAAGCCCTGGAGTTTTTCTGGAAGACATAAAAGAATGCAAAACACAACTTCTCAAGTTACTAGAAGAAAAGCTAAATGGTGCTGCAGTTCGAAGCCGCACCCGGATGTTAAACGAAGAAGAGGTGCCGACAAAAATTTTCGCAACGTTAGAAAGAACAAGAGGGGAACGGAATACGATCCTGAAAGTAAGAAAAGGTGATGCCATAGCGGAAGGGCAAACGGAAGTTGAAGAAACGTTTGCAGCCGTCTACAGTGAGTTGTTTCGAAGAGAAGACATCGATAACGACGTCACCGATAGTTTTCTCAAAGATCTGCCGCAAGTGTCAGAGGAGCATAAGGACCGCATGGATCAACCGATTAGTGCAGCAGAAGTCAACTGGGCAATCAAGAATCTGCCAGCAAACAAGGCCCCGGGCCCGGACGGAATAGGCTCCGAGTTTTATAAGATGTTTATAATCCTCCTCTGCCCCATTCTGCTGACAGTGTTTCGTGACATAAAAGAAAGACAGCTACTTCCACCATCGATGAAAGAGAGCTTCACTGTTTTGATTCCGAAAGCACAAACCTACGGCAAAATTCCCGAAGTAACAAACTTCCGTCCTATAAGTCTGTTAAGCACAGACTACAAGATAATGGCGAAAATATTGGCACGGCGTTTGGACATTGGACTGAAAAGCGTCATCGGAGAGCACCAAACCTACGGACTGAAAGGACGGTCCATTTATCGCAACCTTCACGTCATGCGTTTTGCCTGTGAAGCGACAGCCGAAGGTCATCAACCATTAGCGGTGCTGCAGACAGATCTCAGTCAAGCGTTTGATCGAGTGTCCCACGAGTTTCTCATGAAGGTCTTGGAACGATGTGGGGTGGGCGATGTGATGAGAGATTCGATAGCACTGTGCTACAAAAGCATCACCACGCGGCTTATAATAAATGGAAAGAAAGGAAAGCCAGTTTCGGTTCAGCGTTCTGTCCGACAAGGCTGCCCCATGTCACCAATTTTGTTCGCTCTACAGCTGGAGCCATTATGCCTCAAGGTGCAGCGCAACCAGTCGATCTCCGGTCTCAAGCTGGAAGGAGCATCTGTGAAACTCCTGGCGTACGCAGATGATGTTTCCTTTGTATGCTCTTCAAAGCGACAGATCGAAACAGTCTTGGATGAACTCGAAAACTACGGTCGGTGTTCCGGGGCAAGAATCAATAAGAGCAAGTCAAAAGGGAGCTGGCTCGGAGAGTGGGCCACAAAGCCATCGGAGTTCATGGGCGTTAAGTGGTCCACAGGCGTGGAGAAGTACCTCGGCGTGCCTATGAATCTGTCAGCACCCACGTCACAACAATGGAAACAGAAATTGGCGACCATCCCAGCAAAACTTTCTTCTTGGACAGCAAGACGCTTGTCAATGTTCTCCAGAAGCTATGTCTGCAACGCAGTGTCATACCCCGCGATCCTGTATGTGGCGCAAGTAGTTTGTTGCGGCGCAGGCACAGTGAACGCCATCCACAGGCATTGGGCCACGTTCATTTGGCAATCGCGAATGGAAAAGATGCGAAGGAGCAACCTGTTTTGGAGTCTGGAAAGCGGTGGCTTCGGGCTCGTGAATGTGACCCTCAAACTTTATGTGCAGCGTTTTCTATTCTTTAGAGATCAAAGAGATCCAATCTTCACGACCGCATTCCACTGCTTAGGATATGGAAACCTGCAACAATGGATGGTGAGCACCACGACTCGGACGACCACGTCGAGGCATCTCAGCTATTACAAGGAAGTTGCCGACTCAATCAGGTTCTTCTTGGTCCACTTCTCTTGGGAGTACCTTTTGACGGTGAAACGGAAGACACTATACTGGGACACCGTCTCAGCAGTTTTACCAGTGCCGTTATACCGACAGTGTGTCAACGCTCCCAACTCATCCGATGTCTTCAAGCAGCTGAGAAAGCTGCCTGTGCCTACAAGCAGCAAAGATTTTTTTGTTCGTTTTCATGTTGAAGTGCTCCCTGTGAAAGTGTGGCTTGATAAGAAAGGATTCTTTGTGCCGTGGTCGCTAAACTGTGCTTTGTGCGGGGCGACGGAAACCTTACATCACGTGTTTGTGGAGTGTAGCAACGCTTACCTTTTTTGGGCGGAACTGAAGTGCCTCTTCACTGTAGAGTTTGAAATTGACTGGAACGTGTTCAAATGGTTGTGTCTTGAAAGTGAGGAGCACTCTCCAACTGTGCGGCGTGTTTTAGTGGTGCTCGGACTGCACGCGATTTGGCGATCCCGAACTGCGTATCTCGAGTGCGACATTCAAGCCAAGCGAACATGGTGTTATTTTGCGGCCAAGTTGAGGTGGACTCTCAGTGTTGCGGCGAAAAGATTTCCAGAGGACAAGGAGCAGTGGGACTTTATCGAAAGACGACTCCAGAAATGGTGCATGTGAAGTGTTAGCGTATAGTGATGTAACGGGCAGGCTGCTCATTGTCTAAAGGAAAACAGCCGACAGGTCGGCTGTCTGTATTTGTTCAAAAAAGCTTCCAAACGATCAATAAACTTGTTTAAAAAAAAAGGAGTGTGGTGTAGTGGTTAAGACGTCTGCCTCGTAGAAGCAAGCGGTCCACGAGGTTCAAACCCCCGTGCGGGCACACATTTTTTTTTTTTTAAAGTGGGAGAGACCAATCCCGGAGGCAGTGCAATCGATGT
>JAZHYW010022627.1:0-15000 GCA_037355805.1 Ixodes ricinus
TTTACTAAGTTCCTCATCCTTTACCACATGTAGTCTCGGGTAATTTTCATCTTGATTAGCAAACTCAGTTAACGGACGCCGCCATTAAAATATAAAGAAACCATCCGCCTTGCCATGGCATTGCCATGGCAACGCGGTTGTTTGCTCCATAATTTTATGGCGGCGTCCACTGAGTCGGTGTCGAACATGTGAGATTTTCAGCCAAACACTTGCCTGACAAGTAGGTAGTCGGCCTGTAGCGGGCGCTCTTAACTCCGCGCCGGGAGCGTCGTCTAGAGCGAGTCGTCATAGCGCGGCTTTGGAAAGCGAGCGTGATGGTCGTCGTATACGCACGAACGCCGAGAATGACACCGCGGGATGAGAAAGCCGCACAAGCCCTGCTTTCAGTAGGTGTTCGTTTCCCTTTGACGTGATGAGAATGTGGGTTCGCACCGAAATTTATTTTGGTGCTCCGATCGTATCGAAAAGCCCGCCCCGACAGCGAGCAGACGAGGCAGACCGAAGCGCCGTAGCAAACGTTGTCTAATCGTAACTTTTGAGTGGTTGATTGAGCGCCTACATAGCCTAAAACGCGTACTTTAACGAAAAACGCTGTCAGCGCGATCGCACGTCGCCGTGATCTACGAGGTGGCTCCTTCAGACGGGGTACAAATTTCTGAGCCGGAAGTGGGTCTCCTAGAACGGTCATATAGTGAGGCCCATTTCGGATGCATACGTTTCCGTGCATGCACCACTTCGGGCAAGACGATGTCACGTCAAAATGCAATGCGTGGCGGGTCCCGAGCATCTGGTTCTCGCTTTGTAGTAATTACGATTGTGGCGTTAGCTAATAAGAACGCCGAAAAACGAGTCACGAGACGAGAAGCGAAAACAAAATAAGGCACACCCTGCGTTTCTTAACAATCAGTGACCGTAACAGTGTCGCGCCCGTAGTGGCCTACTGGGGTAACCGGCGGGTTTTGAGCAACAAACAAAAAAGTAATAATGAAAAAAAAACGCTTTGTCTGTTGTGTTTGTTTTAATGGATTCCGGTTTTCTAGGGTATAGAACCTTGATTTTCGTTTCACGGTGTTGCGTCATTGCCTTGATTAGGTACATGCATTGGAAAAGTTAAGAAGTGGAACCCAGACACTCAAGGCTAGCGCCAATTAGCGGCCTTTTAAACAAGGCGCGTCCTGATTTGTCCCCATAAAAACAGAAACTTCCATAAAAAAAAGTTGGCGGTTTCCGCGGTGCTTTGCTGCAGACTACGTTGAAATTCGACAGATTTTCGACGTTTCTTTTAAGAGGACCATATTTCGCTGAGTAAATTGAGACCAACTTATACCCCTGTCAGACGGGCACCTAAAAGGACCTTTACGCCAAAGGACCTTTAGTGTAAATTTCATTTCACGGCAACTGAAATTACATTTACCGTAGATGTCCTTTTCGTGAACTTGAGTCCCCGCCACTCCTTTACGGCTGCTAAAGGCGTACTCTTGTCAGCAGTGGTCTACACTAGAGACGCTGATTGAAATTAAAGATCGTAGCGATATCTTAAATCAATATTCTTGTAATTTTATTATTTAAAAAGGCGAGTTTGACGTTTATTTTGTACAGACCTCGCTCTACTAATAGTTTTCTGTACTCACGGCCCAGCTTTCTAGTTAGCCTAGTCGTCCCGCTGCTCGCCTGCTCGCATCGGGGGGGGGGATCGGTGGCCGAGTGTTCTAGCGCTCCCCAGCTCGGAGCACGTGGAGCGAAAGCACCCGCTGCAGAACCCAGGGATCCTGGGCTCAATCCCCACCCCTGCCCGTTTCGATCTGGATGAGCCTCGTACCGGCGTGCGGTCGTGTATCACTACTGTGTAATGTACGTTAAAGGCTCTAGGTTAGCGGTTGTGCCGCACTGGCTAAATTGCTCATCTACAGCTGAGACACCAGACGCCCACCGAGGCAGACTAACTTCCGGCTGTCATAGGCGTGCGCACAGGGGGAGGGGGGCGGCCGCCCCCTCTAATCATCTAGGGGGGGGGGTGCAAGGTTTGCCCGACTGAAGGCGCGACTGCGCCGGCGGTATGGTTTCTTTTTCGACGGCATAAAACACCGACGGGGGGGGGGGGGGGGCGGGCGCTCTGGGGAAACCTCGCCCCCCTAATGAAAACTCCTGCGCACGCCTATGCCGGCTGTATAAACATACACACAACAATTTGCTCCTGCTCGCATCGTTCGCTTCGGCACTTCGGTTTTCCTGCTCTAGATTTTCCTTACAACCATAGTTATCTGCCTTATATCCCTCTGCTCTACATTTTATCATCCTTTAATAGTGTATTACTAACTCTACTGTATATATTTAATATTTTACATATACATTTCTATATCTCACTCTCGCGTCGATCGATATGTCGAACGAGGGAGGAGCATCGACGAGTATGAAGGGGTCGCCGCGCGTTCATGGGAGCGTTGAGGCGACCTGGGCGCTGATTCGGCTTTGTGAAGATCGGCTGGAGGACCTCCGTCGCGCCAAGAGTAACGGTGCCGTCTAGGCCAAGATCGCGGCAGAGTTGGAGGCCCTGCAGGCTTCTTAGCGACGAGAGACCAAGTCCACAGCAAGATCGAAAATCTATGCAGCACTTATCGGTAAGGAAAACTTCTCACGGTTTGTGTAACCTGCTAGTAGTACGAACACACGCACGCCAAACAGTGCCGATGGGGACGACCGTTTACTTTTCACGGCGCGCAAAGACAGGGCTCGCCTACCCGCAGTGTTTGTCTCATGTGCCGTGTTTGACCACCACTTCTCTGTGTAGCTCGTACGCGTTCTGGGTAGCCGTCCTCGCCTACAGCACGTTTCAAAGCTTCACAGATGACTAGCCATGTTTCATGACCTTGAAGCCTCAAACCACATAGGACATCGGTACTGGAAGGCTAAACTCGTCTAGGAGAAAAGTCCGTTTGAATCTACAGAGTGAGTCAAAGGAATCGATGGCTGTCACATGCAAGCCATGTAAAACAGGTAGGATGATTTGTGTGCCTTTCTTCCATCTGAAGGTGGTTTACAAAGTTATTTCTGTTTATTAGCTTTTGTGAGTGCTGCATGTACATTTATGGAGTTACATAAATGTGACACTTACAGCAACCTTAATTTTTAGGAAACATTTGCGGGGAGGCACCACCACAGGATCCGGAAGCAGACCTGGGCCTGCTTCTTCGCAATACACACGTTTATGGGTTTGCTGCCGCTTAACAACAGCAGCCTGATCACAAAAAGCTGCTCCGACCGTGCTACGCCTGCAGTCGTGCAGGTCGACTGGTGATATCAATCTTTCATAACAAGTTTTCTGTATTATTCGATGTTCGCCGGTTCATTTATACACCAACTCGTGTTTACAAACAAATCAGCAAGCTCTTATTTGAAAAGCAAGTCGTCTGCTTCCGACTTCCCTGTCAGAGATCCGGCGATACAGCGTGAACTAGGACTCGTCCTTCGTCAAATAGAAGAGAAAATACCTCAAAGGTTTCACTAGCGCTTCCAAAGGGTGGCCACTGCCCTTTATGTGCCCTCGTTGGAGGTTCCTAGACGGGTCATCGGCACAGCAATGGCAACGATACCAAAAGTGGAGCAGGTGACTGCAGGTCTATCACTTGTCGGGTAAGTTTGTCCTCGTGTCGTTACTTTGGGAGCTACGGCTGCTGTATAGAGCAGCTCTATACCCCGTTTCAAAATAACTTGGCGAACTGTGGAGGCTGCGGCCCCGCGCCTTAAAAAGAGCGTCGGATCAAGGCACGTGACAAAACTCCATAATCGAGGCCACGAAGCTAAGCTTGGTTACCACCACAGAAACAGCGTTGTCCGTGACAAAAAGTAGTTCTAGGCTTCTTTTACTTTTAGTAGTGTTGCAGTCAGACCCTTCTATCTGCCACACTACATGGCACGGAAGACGAAGACATGTTACGTTTCAATGGTACTTAAAATGGATTAGCCTTTTCCCGGGAACAATATGGCTTTTGAACTATACATGAACGATTGCAGCCGTGTAATCCACCGCTTCCATTCAAACATCGCACAGAGCCTTGGCATTAGCATCCGACAGATTCGCTAGTAAATTGAACGTATGGTTGTCTCATGAACTGTTCCCGAAGAGCTCACTACTCTAGCAGACGGCAATGTTGCGCCGGTGAATTTTCATCCGAAGTTGGTTGGTTTCGCAGCAGACGACTCTTGGCCAGCAGACGACAGCCGGTTCCTCCAGGTCTTGCATTTGGCGCAGTGACACAAACGCTCCCGTGATATAGTGTCACATGCCTCACTCCAACGTTGTTATTGGGTCGCAGGAGCCGTAGCCTCCACAGTTCGCTAAGTTGTCGTGAAACGGAGTATAGGCAAATTCAGTGCTGTGCTTGGTAGACTTCTGACCAAAGTTTGTGGCCAGGTCATTCATTCAGTGAGCAGACTGTGGATGGCTGTCAGTTCATTGAATATAGTTAAGGAAGGAGTCGGAAAAGCCAAAGATGACAGCAGGTTCCTTATACCCACGCGTCCAGAAGTGATGGTACATCTATTCAATGGTGTTACATGCCTCACGCCAATGCACTTGTGGAATCACGAGGGTTGTAACTTCCACGGTTTTCCAAGATGTCGTGAAACGGATTATAACACCTGAATCGTGGTTTTATGTGCAAATTTGATTGTATGGACACCTTCTTAGTTCCTTGCCGGCATGCAGGATGGAGACGTAAAGGATGGCGAGATGTTTGAGGAGCCACCGATGGACATGGGAGACGACCCACATGGCGTCACAGCCGCCGGAGTCAGCCTCGAGGCACCGGAATTGAGCGGGAGCAGAGAATTAAGCTTGGCTGCGAGCTCAAGGAGGGCCAGCACCACGAGCACCACCTGCGCTGCAAGCACGTCTGCAAGCAACAGCATGTCCGTGCCAGCGAGGGCGCCTCCGAGAAAGAAGGCGCTACACCCAAATACTGCCCTCATTAGGGCGTCAATCGAGGAGCAGAAGCTCCTCCGTCTTAGCTTCGAAGCTGCTCGGGCGAGGGAATTTGAGCTCCGGGAGCGGAAGCTCGTAGTGAAAGAGCTTGTATTGAAAGCGGAAGAGCGCGCTTTAAAGCAACAAGAACGTGTTGCGAAGGCGCAGGAAGAGCTGACTGCGAACATGGTAGCTTTGTTAACTAAAGCACCGAAGTAAGCGGATTGAGCATATTTGTGCTGTACTTGAGAGCAATTATTCATCTAGCTATGGTCTTTGATATGTCTTTATTGTTAACGTGCACAATTCCAAGTGTTCTACTACAGATTATTAGTCATACTTTCCCCCACCGGCACACAAAAGAAAAATATTATGGAAAGTGGCACTCCTGTGTCTTGCTGTTATAGTGACTGACAGTGCGAGAATGGGGAGCCTTTCCAAAACTCAAGCATCTCCAGTTAATATTGGGGAGGAGATCAGACCCTAGCACCCCCAAGTGAATAACTTTAGAACTACACGGATGGGGACGAGAAACAACAATGAGCCAGCGCTTGGTTGACGAAACCGAACGCTGCGTCAACGTTCGGTTGGAGATTGCGTTTTCCGGTCGCCCGCGAACTCCTTTGTAACCACTCCGGCCTGCACGAACAATGCAGCATGCACGGTGCATATGCCCAGCTCGGCACAAAAGCCGAAGTGGGTCAAGCTCGGATTCTCTGACGACTGCTTTCGGGAGAAATCCGGCACAAATAGTAAACGTCACTTTGTTTCTTGTTAGTATTTGTATGTTACGCTACCCTCGGCTCTACAGTACAAGATGAGGCGAACATGACCAGAAGGCCTGTGGGTATATCCACTGGCCTCGTGCTGGGTAAACACCGAGGTGTGAAAACAACAAATCGGTCGGCGCAATACCACCAAGAAGACAAAGCCTGCGCATGACCTTTGGCTAGTGGATCCCTGACCCGCGGCAAAAAGTAAACAGCCCGAAGCTTGACGAAAGAATGGGCGCCGTCCTAACTACGTCTCATTCACTGGGCGCCACAGCTCTGTGTGCGCGACTGCCGAACGCAAGCTGATAGCGAGCTTCCACAGTTCATTTGCAATGTGGACAAAACTACAAGATTGCCTGTCTTAGCAGTTTATTATGTGATTTTGTGCGACACCACTAATTGCCGGTCTTAGCAGCTTGTTAATATGAGCTCGTTCTGAGCATGACCACTGAAGCAGGAAACGGAGCAGACGATGGTTCTCATCCGGGTTACCTAGGGGGTGCTAAGGGCATCTACTATTGATTATGTTTAGAGGAGCAGACGCGCACGCCTTAATCTCCTCACCAATAGTACCCAGCAAGTGCCACATCTAGTACGGATAGGCCAGAGAGGAATGTAGAGTGGACACAAGTACTATGTTAGTGACTCAAAAGGAAGTTTTAACCCTTTTCCTAGAAGCCTTCGGCCCGGAACTTGTGACGAAACTGCGTCTCGTGCTACCCTGCCACATGGGGCATCAAAGTTGAAACGTGCACACCTCTGCAATCTCTTCATTCAGATATAAAAAAGGCAAGAAACTGAAAAATGTCTGAAATGGTCAAATAAATACTGCGGCTCAACGTCATTTGAGACAACGGGAGGAGGCAGCAAAAGAAGTCAGCTCCGAAGCTACATTTTTTTTTGGCCCTGAGAAGGGCCTTTGCTGGCGCTCAAAGGGCCTTTTCTCCTGTGGTGCTCAAGGGGCCTTTGCTCTGCTGGTCCTCAAAAGGGCCTTTGTTCCGCTGGAGCTCAAAAGGGCATTTGCTTCGCTCTTCACTCTAGTGCTGGTGAAGGTAGGCAGCAATGGAGTCCCGGACACTCGATCCATTGCCTGCCACGGCATCTGTGTTGCAGACTGGCTGCTCGTAGAGGGGGGCCTCTCTGCCAACTTCGGTGAGCCCCTGGGACTCCAAGCCATCATTGAAATACTCACAGATGTTGTCCAACGTGCAGCACGCCCATATAACGAAGCGGGCGTTGTCCACGTCGCACTCCAGCCGTTTCATGATGAAGCGGAACCGTGCCTTAATCCTGCCGAAGGCGTTCCCTACGACCCTACGTGCAGACGACAGTTGCCGGTTGAACTTCTCCTGCGGAGACGTGACATTCTTGCGTGCGTACGGCTTCAGCAAGTTGCACGTCAGAGGTAAAGCTTGGTCGCAGAGAACCAGCGGCGGCACGGCAATCCCGTTGATGGTGACCATCGCCGTGCTGAACGTTGGCCCTTCCAGAATTTTGGCCAGGGCCGCCCTCCGAAAGACGTGCGCGTCGTGGCACTGCCCTGGCATCCCCACGTTGACTTACCGGAACCGGTACCGGCGGTCTACAAGGGCCAGGAGGATGATGCTCTAACCGGATAAAAATTATAGATTGCATGCGTCAGTTTTTCACGCGTAGCATGTGAGGCTTCGGGTTTTCCTAAAGGTGCACGTAGATGCAAAAAGAAATATTTTGTACGTTATCAGAGCTAGCACGGCACGTAATTGAAAATGACAAGAGCTGCCGATCACCTGCTAGCATCTCGTGTTTCGGTAATATTTCGTAATTTCAGCTCATTAAAAGCAGCTATACTTAATTTGTTTCAAATAGAGTACTTACCAGCCTTTGTAGTTCTAATAGTCGAATGCGCTGACCTTTGGTGGCGACACAGGGTGTGGCAACCGTCAAGCGCGGCTATGCCCTGCGGAAATTCCAGGGCAGCCTGGAACTCACGGGCGTGGTCGGGGAGTTCAGTGGTGGTCATCATCTTGAGCCAGTCATGCTCAAGCTCGAAAACGACGATGTGGCGGAACTCTTTGTAATTCTCGTTGACCGTTCACTGCCCCAGGCCGAACCAGTGGGCGGCGGTCCAGTCTTCCTCGCGGGAACACCGCTTGTAGACCGCAGCTTCAACTCGTTTCTCAACCGATATGGTCGGGGCCATAGGGGTGACCTGGCGCTCCATGAGGGGCACACAAACGTCCACGATGTAGTCAAAGGTCGCCGGCGTCACCCGGAACGCCTGCTTCAACTGGCTCTCCAGCAGGTTCGGTCGCGTGTCCTTAAACCATCATTCACCCCGAAAGTACGCCTGGACGCTCCGCGGCATGGTCGTTTCTACTGCTGTCGCTGCAGCGATGACCAGGCTGTTTGCAAGAAGCCTCTCGTCGGGAAGGTTGAACGTCGGCGCTGATCGACGTCAAAGCATCCGTGATCGACGCCAAAGAACCATTCATCGATGCTAAAGCACCTTCATGGTGGGCGCGCAGGCACATCAGGAACGCGACACGAGAAGCAGGGTCCATCGTAACCGGTTCAACATCGGGAGGAAGATCCTTCGAAGGAACAAACGCGGGCAAGTGCGATGAAACTCAAGCGCGAGCACGACGCCGAATCGAACAAGGCAAAGGCGTAGAAGCACGGGAAGAAGCGTGAGCACTGAGCTACAGGAGCGAGTGAACGGGAGACGCTCAGGGTCGCCGCTAATTGCCAGAAAAAAAAACACACTTTGCTCGGGCTTAATGTAGACATTGTTGTAATCACTCGACAAAACTCGTCATTTTGTCTCTCTTAATATTTAATTTGCTTAGGAAAAACTAAAACAATTATTTATATCGCCAAAATGATATTTTTCTTGCGTGAACGTGCTTTACGCTTTTGAACGAGCTACGGGAGTTCAATCGTTGTAAACATCGTCTAAATGACATTTACGTGTGCCGTCTGGCATGGCAGAACGTAAACGTCATTTGAAAATCCTAAAGTCCTGTGGCGTAAAGGTCCTTTTAGGTGCCTGTGTGACAGGTGTATTCGAAGAACGAGCCCACCTTGCTTCTTTTCCCTGACCAAAACCTGTTCTCTCTTTTCCGGTGTCTGGTTGGCACGACGAGCACGCCACGCCTCTGTGGGCCGCCGCTGTTGTTCAGGGAAGTCCTCTTCTGTCCAGTCCTTTTTCTTGCGAGGCAATATGAAGACGACCAGAGCCCTTCTAGCAACGTGCATAAAGGTCTACATCCAACAGCCGAAGTTTATACCCTTATCCACTTCATCCATGCGCGTATTCGTCATAGGACGGATTAATGAATGGCTCGTATTGTCTACACTCTTTGTAACGGACGGTAGCTTACACTATCAGGCCTAAAAAGATTTAAATCATCCGCTTTAGTTTTGCTACATTGTCGCCTCTCGTTAAAACAGATTTCCCATCAATTTGATCTTTCATCACGATTTTCTAGACTTTCTTCGTCAAATTTAAAACCTACATTTTTTTTGGTGATTGCAATACTTTGTTTCCTCGGTCTACCATCCTCACCAGGAAAAACACAGCGCTTTTGCCAAATTCGTTTCCCCTTTAGGAAAGGCAGGATGAAGCCCCGTGCACCTCAAAACAACATGTTCTAGAATTTTGCTTTCAAAATGGCGTACGACATACATATTTCTATCACTTGAAATCTAGCCCTTTATGCATTTGTCCATAACAATCTGGCTTTCGCCTTAAAAATAAATAAAGAAAAGCTTCCCCCGTGAGTTTCTAAATCATCGGTCTTTTCTCATGTTCTTTTTTTCCCCGTACATCTGCTACAATGTGTTTTGCATTATCTTCTCCCCCCCCCCCAGCACACACATACACACAAAAACATTTTCCTTTCTGTTTCCTTTTCTGTGTTTTGCAATCAAACATCTGTACACAGTCCCATTCGAAGTCGGTTAGTTAATTTTGTGTTAAAAACGTTTCATGTATAATGGCTTGTATACTTCCCGTGCCTGCTGCGTATCCTTTTCTTCAGTTGCCTTTCGTCCATATTTCAATTTACAAATCGTCCCTCTGATCTCAAAGGACGACCAACACATATGCCATCCTATACCCCACATTTAGTGCCATCCAGAACACACAAAGCGCCACTCTGCCCAAACTCCTTTGTCTAATTTAAAGTCCTGTTCGTACCTTTGGCATCATGCTCAGTACACAACTTCCTTGAAATAGTCCATAGCACCATCATTTTTTTATATACCCATAACCAGTCCGTATCTATTTTAATACTACAGTACCTTGGTGTACGTAATAGCTGGAATAATTTTCCCATTTCTTATTATATATCCTTCAAGTTACACTAGATATTTCCTTAGCTCAGTATTCCGTACTTCCCGATATTTGTATATTTCTACATGGCCTAATATAATGTCTGGCATTTTCAGGGGTTTGGTCTTTTCGCCTTTGAACACCATTATTCCAGATTTTTTCTGATAAATGTCAGCCTAAAACTTTCCCTTCCTTCCTCTCCACATATTGCAGTTAGTTCGTGAAATGCATTTCGCATATTGGCCACGAGTACCATACGGAGTGCGAGTTTGTCTTCTTTTTTGCAGGGGTTGGGGCGACGCCAGAACACCGAGCTTTGATTGGCTCTAATTAAAGGATAGTGGGTAGACCTCAAAGCAAGCTGCCTCGAGGTCTTCCCACTATCCAGTGTTGTACGGAACGACGTTCCAAGGAACGGCGTTCCTGGAACGCGTTCCTTTTAGGAGGAACAAAGGAACGCCGCCGTTCCATTCTGCAACAGTGGAACTGAAACGGGAACTCGTTACATTTATACGGAACAGGAAGAGTAACGGCGTTCCTTTTTTTCGTTCAGTGGGGTAATTTTTATTTTATTTGTAACAGGGAAATTTTAAAAGTATAAAAACTATATCTTCACGAACATATTGTTTTTAACTTGTTAACTTTTTGGCTACTTATCTTAGGGCTTATTTTGTGTGGTCCTCGCTTGGTGACAGTCGGGTGCCGGATAGCTAGTGGACATTGATTATTTTTTATGTGCCCAAGACTGCGGTACAAAAAGCAAACCTTATAGTCGCAAAAAAAGACACAGAAAGAGGGACGTTTAAAAGTCAGCTTCTTTCTTTGCCCCCCCCCCTTCCACGAATCCTCATACCCACAAAAATCTAAGGCCGACTAAAGACATTTCTCAACTTCCATAAAGAGACCTACAGTTACAACAAAATCACAGGCTACCAGACATCGAACGCACCCTTGTATCCTGAACATTGGTCACTTAAAAGATGCACAAAAATTAACCTTGATTCCTTCTCCCCTTGTCTCTCGCCTTCAAACTGAACAACGAGTCCAACCTTTACGAAGAAGAACTGATAGTTTCCAAGACTGACCTTCCAAAAGCCCTACCCTCTCCTTCACTTGCTCGTCTTGCGGACAGCAACATCGAGAAACAACTGTTGTTCTCATTAAAAAATAACATAATGCTAAAAGTCGTATTAAGGTTTAAAACCAGACTACTCTTCACAGCTGGCAGCTCCGAAATTCGGAGCGTTTCAATCGAGAGCAGGAATCTATTGACGGGCGCGTGTTTCTTTTAAACAATTCTATGGAAGTTATTTAAAAACTCAAATCCGTAATCACAAGTAATCCGTTATTTTCCATAGTGCCACTAAAAGAAAAGTTTCATTTAACATCTAAAAAAATTAAAAAAAACGGCGATCATTTGTTTGTATGAGCAGTGTCGTTCTCTAGGCAAGTATTACGCTTACAGAGGGAAAATGGAGGCTGAACACCTCGTCTCAGCAGATATGAAAAAAGCCACGAGCGAAAATAGTTTCATATGTCTTGTTTTTCTCCTTAGGACGTGCGTCTGCTATTCCACTGCATACGACGTCGACTTCTATTTCATGGTATTGCGTTGCAGTGTCCTTGAGATATCTCTCTCGTAAAAGTTAAGAAAAGGCAAGTAAGTACACTCTCAAAAAGAGCCAATCAGCGGCCTTCAAAAAAGGGCTCGTTTTGATTCGTCGTTCGTCCAGTTTGGGAGTTGCATAAAATACGGCAAGTGAACTTTGGCGTTCAGTTTTCTCCAAGCTTGTGTCATTCGTGGCTGTGTTTCGGTGAGTCATTTTTAAAACTTACGAAAAGGTGTGGTCTGCACAGTACTGCTATCGGGTTTCGGATTATGAGCTTGGGAAAGAGCAATAGAAATTATAATAGGGGGTATAAAAATTCAGCTTACGTGCGTACTTGCCTCTCCACTCCTGTTGAAGTACACCGAAAATATTCAGATGGGCGAGTTTAGCACGTGGAAAAGAAAAGGGAGCTCACTAGTGACGTCAATGTGTCACTAAATAAATTATTTTGCTTTGTAGTAGAACAAATGACCTGCTCAGAGTTTGTTTTATTTTGTGTGAATACATACAAAATTCTAGGGTTCGAGTCTTGCACCAAAGTTGGTAACAAAACTGGTTATAATTATAGAGCATTTTATGGAGAAATATTTCTGATATATGTGTTGGTATCGCCGCCACATGCATGAGTTTGTTCAGGGAGGTAGTTTCTGAACTCTTTTTGTGTTCATGACGCTAACCACAAGACCAAAAGTTTCTTTGGTTCATTTGAAATGGTTGTTCAAACACGCACTGACATTTTAAAAGACAACAGTTTGCTGTAAGACTACAGAAACTAGCTTCCCAAGTTCTAATACTGTGGGAAAAAAACGAACTAAGAAAACAAAAAAATAGCAAAGAAGTAAATTTAACAAAAAGTGTACTTTGGAATCGTTGGGTCACCAGTTCTGAACATCTTTGAATAAGGGTAGTGATTACTCCAGTCCATTTCAACGAAGAAAGGTAAGTTTAAATATGAAGGTTTTTGCTAAAACGCAGTTTCAACAATTCTAGGCTTGAAGATGAAAGTCGCACTGCTCCTACTGCTGGTTGCCGCTGTCTTTATCATTGGGTGAGTTTAAATATTGATCTCTCATTAAAATAAAAAAATAGGGCTTCACGAAGAAACGTTTAAAATGCAGGCGAGCTGGTGTAAGTTATACATGATGATTGAAAACTTAGACTGTATAATCAAACTATATAATAGGCGCCGGTTTGTCTCATTTAACTCCCCAAGGTATATCGCTTCCTTATCATATGGGTTTGAAATGGACGGATGTCTAATGCACCTCTAGCTTAGTTATGCCTACGTTGAGAAGTCTCGTGCGAGCTATATATGTATTTTTGTAAGATCAGCGTGTCGAATTTAACAGTTTGATCAGTGCGAGGGTGCTTGAAGAACAGCTGCTACATACCTTTGGAAACGAGGCAAAAATTTATTATGCTCTCCACTGTCGCGCTTTTATTATATATATCTACCGGGTGTTCCATTTTAATTCAAACAGATTTATTACAAAACATTAATAAAAGATGCACTAATACGGTTTGCGCAGGTAGATTATGCGGCCAGGAGGACATTATATGGGTGGCGAATTTTTGGGAAAGTCGGCCAATTAATTAAAATTGTTAAATAACTTTTTAATTAGTGAAATTAGACATATGATTCTGATTAGAAACTTACTGAGCGTCATCGAAAACCACTATATCAACTTTTTTTTAGAACGACTTGAAGCTCATGGGGAAACTCGTGGGAGCGCCAAATTTACCACTCGTGAAGCAGGCGCAAAGCAAGCAGTGGCGGAACACGATAATGACATAATCATCCGCGTTCCGCCACTGCTACGTTTGCGCCTGCTACATGAGTGGTAACTTTGGCGCGCCCACGAGTTTCCCATGAGCTTGAAGTCGTTCTAAAAAGAGTTGATTTAGTTGTTTTCGATGACGCTTAGTAAGTTTCGAATTTAAACCATATGAGTAATTTTACTAATTAAAAAGTTGATTACGAATTTTCATTATTTAGCCGACTTATCGCAAAGATTATCCACCCACATAATGTCCCCAGGCCGTATAACCCACCGGCAGAAAACGTATTAGTGCAGCTTTTAGGAATGTTTTGTAATAAATGTGTTCGAATTAAAATGAAACATCCGGTATATATATATATATTCATATATATCAGGGTGTCGAACCGGAACCGAACCGAACCGAAAACCGGAACCGAACCGGTATTAATGCGAATAGCATTCTTTGGATACTTCACGCACTTTTCGTCTATGTATCTATCTATCTATCTATCTATCTATTTATCTATCTATCTGGCTATCTAACCTCTTACGCCGCGGGTCGATAAATAAATAAAAAAGACCGGCGCCGGCTGGAATTCGAACCGTTGACCCTTTGATCAGCAGGCAGACGCGCTAACCACAGAGCTATGAAGGCAGTCATTCAACGCGCTCTAAACGGTTGCTTATATCTTTACCATAGGACGCGCTTTACAGCTGCTGCACAGAGTGCGCGCGCATGCACGAGGCTTATTCCGCGCCTGAGGCTGAGCACGGCCGCTAGCTCACCCTCTCCCACGCTCGGGAGAGGGTGATGTAGCGGCCGTGCTCAGCCTCACGAGAGCGGAATGAGCCCTCGTGCATGGAACGCGCGCGCACCGGTAGCTGTGACAGCGCTGTAAAGCGCGTCCTATGGTAAAGATATAAACAACCGTTTAGAGTACCGTTGGTTGAGACTAGCTGAGACGCCAGAAAGTCTGGTCGGTACCATTTTGAGTGTTTGTGCGTATGGCGCGTGCTTTGCTCGCCTTCCTAAGTGACACAAACGCACGTGCTGGGCTGCGGAGATCGTGCGCAGGGCTGTGAAAGTGTCAACAAATTTAGAATCGCCTCAAGAGTGGGCTGGCGTATCTAGAGTGTGCCGGCCACCTGACAACGCGCATAACTCCGCACCGTTTGATGCTATTCGCATTAACGTAGATAATCATTCCCAAAGGATGGGTTCTGCTGATTTTTTTTTTCCGGAACTGAACCCGAACCCGAACCGTTATATTGTTATCGCGATGAACCCGAACCGGAACTGAACCGGAAAAAAATAACGGTTACCGGCTCATGTCAAAACGGTTCGGCCATGCGCTGTTGACAATGAATGTGCTATCAATGCCATTTGTTTTTTAAGTGCCGTCAACTGACACACACCTCGCTTACATATTTTTCTTGTCCACTCAGTCTTAGGAATATAAACGCTGCATCCATGAATCTTGACAAACGCTGCATCCATGAATCTTGACATAGGAACCAGTATTGCGCTGGTCGCGGCTCTGCACGGAAAAAAATTGGAAGGCTGTGCAAAAAAAAAAAAATC
>JAZHYW010022627.1:17500-100909 GCA_037355805.1 Ixodes ricinus
ACCTTTGATTTGTTCATCAACAGAGTCCAGTCAACCAGCCCACCTATTTGTACAAACGTAAACTGCGCCGACCAACACTGCAATCCCGTCAGCTGCACATGTGGCTCCTAAGGGGTCGTGCAGGTTGCTGTGACGTCTGTTACAAGGTTTCGTGAATTTACACAGTTTGTTTTGTGACGTAGTACGTTAAATAAGTCGTTCGACAAGAAGAAGTAAGTTATGTACTAAATGATACACAAAGGATACGCAAGGTTAGCTTGCCAGTCAGAAATAGCCTGCAGTCTGCTAACGTCGACTACGTACCTCTTTTATGAAACAAAGAACATAGCTCTGAAACAGTCTTGAAGCTTCATTTATTACAACACCATTGTTAATACGAATATGACCAAAATATTCTATGTGAAAGAGAATGAAGCAAACGGTGAAGACGCGACTTGGCAGAAAAACAAGGTTTACAAATCTCAGATTTTCATATTTAAAGTTGATCTCTATTTTGTAGCGTTTTGTTTGTCTCAGCCTATTCATGTCCCGTTCTCTCGCGCTTCTATTTTCGTATCTTTCATAAGTAAATTCAGAATCAAATTTGTTTTCTTGCATAAGGCATGTGTTTGCTTTAAGTTCCGCGCATGTTAGCATAGTTCCCTGGAATATTTAGTGATCATGTTGAATTTTATACCTTAATTTTGATTACAAACAAAATCTTGTAACAATAAAAAAATGGCTTGCCGATTATTCAAGACGTTTGATTAAATATAAAATCTGCTTACACAAAACATTCAGTACCGAAGCTACAGTGTCGCGGAAACATAGAGACGTCTCTTATATTTTCCAAATAATAAAACTAATATGAAGTTCCTGAATTCGAATGCTAAGACTGGCAAAGGGCTTGAACAAAACATTTTGTTCTCATAAAAAATAAATTTTGAGTCTCATCAGCCATCAAAATAAATCCGAGGAAAGTTTGAAACAAATTCACAACGACAAAAATAACAACAGGAAAAAACCTCTTTCTGAAGGTAGCAAGCAAAAATTAAGATAAAATTAACATCGACCGAAACAAATAACATGTGGTCTTTACTAATACGTTTGTGCCCCTTAAATTGCGCAATTTAAAAGTGAAGAAATCAAGAGAATTTTTTCGCAAGCGTTTTATCTGGGCAATTAACCTGACCAACATCTCGGCGCCTAAATAACTCGCGGTCATTCGTTGCTAGATTGTTGCTTTATTTGCGAAACACTTTTTCGTAAAAAAGCTTGCTTAATGTGATTTTTTTATTTTTCATTTGATGATAGAACACAAGAAAATACGCCTTCTTCGTCCTCACAACAACAAAGAAGCTTGTGTTGTTTTTCGACCCTTAAGTAGGCTTCTAACAACACATTGGAGATATATCGGTGAACTAGCCAAGAGGAAAGCTTGAAAAATTACACATCTACAAAAGTGTGGTTAAAAACTCTGCAAAAGACAACCAAACGTCAAGAAAAATGTCGGCTAAATTTTCTTTCGGTGAAACTTTTTTCAGTGCGCCAATACCCCTGCATCATACTTCACCCAGGATATTTGCGAGGATGGCTACCAGTGCAAGCTGAATGATCCAGATGCAAACATCTTCCAGGGAGCCGAGGGTACATGTGTTGCGTCCCCGAGTACAGCCGCCCCACATGATCACGCGCACCATTAGAAGTAGAATGGGTGTATAAGATTGGAAAAGAATAGGGTACGCTGATATATTAAACCTGCCGAATAAATTAGAACCCATTTTGTTTTTGTCTGGAAGCGTCTTCGAATGAATATGTTTTGCATGTTGAATGATATAGTTATTCATTTTGTTTCTGGTGCAGTTAAAATTTATATTTTTAGGTCAAAGTTACGGATCTTTACATGCTACAAGGAAGACAACAAATAAAATATTTGCCAGCCCCTTGACTATATGTTGTCTCATGTTGCATCCCTGATGTTTAAAAAAACACAGTTCATACACGGGGTATTTATCCACTAAAGAGTTTTTAACTAAGGATATGTCAAGTTAGGTAAAGATTTTCAAAGGCAGAGATTAGGCACGACCGAAACGTGATTATTTGGTAGCTAGTTTCTTAAAAAAAGCTCTATATGATGTTTCAAATGTTTTTCTGTTTATGTCCATTTATGCCCATTTATCGTGACTTGTACTAAAAAAATACTGCCTTTTTACTTTTTCTTGCCTTTGTTTTTTTCCTTTCTGTATAATTGGTATGTACGATATCACCCTGCTATCTTGAGCTGTAGACAGGGTATTGAACCGAACCCGAACCGTAAACCGAAAACCGGAAAAAACCGTTATTTCTGCGCGAACCGGAGTTGAACCGGAACGAAGACAATTTTTTCGCTCCGGAGCAGAACCGATATGTTTTCCATGCGGTTTTCGGGTCATACGCGAAGTCATGCTGGGCGAAAAGTGTGTGGCAAAAAACACAGCAACCTAAAAAATAAACAAAAAAATAAAATAAAAGTTTTTTTTGCGCGATCCGGAGTTGAATTGTTGCCAAATAAGAAAACGAGTGCAAGCTGAACAATACAAAATCTCCCGGGAGAACCTTATACTTGCGTAGCGAGGATAGACATTCCTGATGATCACGCGCGCTACTACAAGAAAAACAGGGGAATGAATATCTCAGAAAGTTTCATAGGGCGGCATTGTTTTGCCCACGTCATTTTGAGCCTGGGTGAAGATTCCTTAACCAAATATTAATACGCGGCATCGATATGAGCTTCACCTCCGAGATTGGGAGCCGTCATTAAGACGTAGCCATTGGTAGTACCGCAAACCAACACAAAAGAGGTATGTACGTCCCAATTAGACGTACATACATCTATGCTGTGAGATAAATCCGGAATACAGGTACTACTCATTAACAAACTAACCACCAAAACCTGATATTTTTGCCATACACTTCAATGGCAGTCTCATAAATATCAAAATATCTTTGCATTATAGCTACTATCAATCAATCATTTAATTCCTGCCCATTTGGGCTTCTTTTTAAATTCCTCATAGTTAAAATATTTAATTAATCAGTATGGGGCCGATCAAATGCATTAGCCGCTGAATATATAAAATGAATATTAGTGTCTGGAAGTTACGAATATGACGTGAATGCCAGTGCTCTAAAAATGATATCAAAGGTGCTCCTATACATGTTCCGAATCATCGTGATTCCACAAGTCGATGAAGGCAGTCTCAATGTTATCTATGAGCAGAAACGTTTCAATCTGGAACGCTTCGCATTATATACGGAGGCATTATAAACGAGAAGACAAACAGATAAATGTCAGGTGAATAATTACCAAAAACTTCAAACTTCGGCAACCGCCTCTTCACCTTTCTTCGTGAAGGCGCCCCACGTTCGTCCGATCGGGTTAGCTGTCCCTCGACGGGCTGCGGTTCCAATTTGCCGGCGCCTGGAAGCCACCCCTTTAGGACTGATATGAAAGGTTTGTTATACAGCAAGCAGGGGGAACGTGCCACACCGGCGTTCGGATGAGGCGCTCGCGGGCCAGAGCTTGGGCATCCTGGCCGTAGTCCAAGGCCGAGGAAGCGACGGGGTGTGTCGTCAGCCTCCTCTAGTCCGGTAGTCCAAGGCGGGAACGTGATGCCGCACACGTAGTACTTCCGAAAACTACACCAACGTTCCCCGGCGCGTGTGTGGTTGACGTCATCGCAGTCAGCCCTTGAGGTTGGCGCCGCTGCTCGGTGCTGCGTCGATCTCAGGTGTTCCGCCGCCGGATGCTGCGTCTTGAGCAAGCTGCTTGAGTACGACGTGATGGCCTTGCCGTCTCCAGCCACGCGCTCCGTCCGTATCATGAGCTCTGTACAGGCACAGTTGAGCCCGGCACCTCCCTTCTGACTCTGATGCACGCCGCATTAGGATGCATCATATCACCACGAGGAGCTAAACGTCTTTGCGACCGGGTGTAGACCATACCCACGCCCCGCGAACACAAGTCATAACAAAACCTTGGACATTCCAAATTGCGCACTCCGCCTGTGCCCTTGGGCCCCTACTACGTTTCTTCGTTGGCGCCCATGCACCAGCCTCGACAGAGCATCCGCGTTCGCGTTTTCGATTCCCATTTTGTGCTGAATGGTCAGATTGAATCTCTGTGGCGCTAGAGCCCATCGAGTCAGTTTCGCGATGTGCGGACTGCTCAGAGTCAGATACTTTAGTGTATTGTGGTCAGTCACCACGCGGACCTTTGCGCCAAAAAGCGCGCAAGACCTCCAATTTATCCAATGTCCAGAAGATTACGTAGGGCTCCTTTTCTATCGTGCTCCCCAGCGAGTCTGGGTAGGACTGAGCTTCTTGCTTAAGAATGTAACCAAACACTCCTTGCCCTGGTCATTGCGCAGTGCAAGACATGGTCCGACTGCATACTCGGAGGCGTCGGCGGCAAGGATGTATTCGCGATTGGGGTCTGGTGCGTGGAGCGATGCCGCGCGCTTGAGGCAATCCTTTATGTTTTCATATGCGTTATGCGCCTCGGTATCCACGGCAGCTGTTGTGGTGTTCGCCTATTGGGCAGATTAGTGAGAGGTAGCACTATGCGGGCGTACTCCGGGACAAACTGCCGGTAGTATTTGGCTAGCCCTAAGAAACTCGTGAGCTCCCTTTTGGTCTGTGGTGCAGGTATTTCCTCAATCGCCCTGACCTTCGCTGGGTCTACATTGTGTTTTCCGGAGCCCACAACATCCACAGAAACTTGACCTCTGGTTTCGCGAAACGACACTTGGCGGCATTTACTCTGAAGCCTGCGGCCGCGACTGCAGTGAGCACCTTCTCAAGATGCTGGAAGTGCTCCTCCCATGTCTCGGAGAAAACAGCGAGATCGTCAATATACGCGCACGCGTATTCCCTGTGGGGTGCCAGCACGCCATTGATAATTCTCTGGAACGCGGAGCTCGCGTTCCTCAGTCCAAGTGGCATTTCCTTCTACGCGTACTTCCAACTGGTGTCACGAATGCCTTGAGAACTTCTGCCTGCTCATCCAGTGGTATTTGACAATATCCCCTTAACATATCAATCAAGGTTATATACTTCGCCTTCGCCACCTGCTACAGAAACTCCGGAGGGTGGACTCATCGGGAATGCGTCTGGTTCGGTGATGCTGTTGGGCTTACGATAATCGCAGCAAAGCCTCAGTACCCCATCCTTCTTGCTTACGCATACGACTGAATACGCGTGCGGGCTCTCAACAGGGTATATTAGGTGCCACACCAACAGCTCCTCAACTTGCCTTGTGACGTCCTTTCTGAAAGCCATCGGTACCTTATACGAATGAACGGGTTGTCGCGCCGTGCCCTCCTTGTTCTTAATTTTGTGCACGCTAACTGTGCCCGTTCCTGGCCTGTCCCCGAATACCTGGCCGTGCCTAGCGACCAGCATGACAACCTCAGCGCGCTGTGACGGCTTCAAGTGACTTCACGCGGCGAGTGGTAATCGATGGTTTCGGTCAACTTGCGTTGGAAATATTTGGACATTCCCAAAATCACTGTTACTCTCGAAAATCAAACCCACAGCGCCAATGCAGGCGTGGTATGCGCGAAGCTTGTTTGAGTGCACTGATCAAGATGTTCCATCCTCAATCTCAATGAAGTAACTGTACGGCCGTAACTTGCGAACTACCTTAGCCGGTCCTTTCCACTTGGCCACTAATTTGCCCTCGCCCTCTCTCTAGAGCCAAAAAACCTGCTGCCCTTCACTAAACGGTTTGTCTGTCGCCCGCAGATTATACCTGCTAGCGTACCTACATTGCTCCACCATAGTACTGTCTTCAGCCATTGCGTTAGCCTCAACTCACCTCTCGCGCAAGCGCGAGATGTATTTCTCTGCGAACGCGTCCAGAGTGTCCGGGACAGCCCAATCGCCAAACCATGTCTTTTGAAGTATCGAGAGTGGACCCACTGGCACCCTCCCGTACATCAACTCAAACGGCGATTTACCTGTCGTTACGTTCGGAACCTCTTTCTACGCTTAAAGCAGGAACGGTACGAACTTCTCCCATTTCCGTCCATGCTCCCTCACAATTTAAAAAAGCGTTGACTTGAATGTTTCATCCCAGCGTTCAACGAGTCCGTTGCTCTTCGGGTGGTCCGGCGTGGAGAACCTCGGGCACATCCCTAGCTTCGAGAGAAGCTCCTGCGTCACCTTTGCCGTGAAATATGTCCCCTCATCACTACACACCGTCTGGGGGCTCCCCGACGCGCGAAGATTTCCAATAACGCATCACACGTGGCCTTTGTTTTCAGTTTCTTGAGGCGAAGAGGGAAACAGCGCCAAAAGTACGGAGGACAAAGAACGAGGAACACACAGACCGAGCGCTGACTGACAACTGGTTTATTACTGGAAACCACCTACCGGCATAAAAACACAAGACAAACATACATCGGACCATCGCCTAAGGGCACGTGTCACAGCTCTCCAAGAACATGATTTCTTATCGAAGAGCGCAATCGAGGGAGCACTGACGCACTCATCCTTATACTTCGAAATGTAATAAGCCTCGAATATTTCACGAGTCACCTGCTGACTGTGCCGAGCAACAATCGTCGTCTTTTCCAAAAGAGGGGAGCACCCACATCTATCACAATGAATGGCCAAATTACCCGAAGGTGAAGATCTTATCGAAAGTGCGTGTTCTCTGAGCCTATCATTGATACACCTCCCTGATTGGCCAAAGTACACTCTCCCACAGGACAACTCAATTTTGTACACCACGCCGACCGCGCACGGCACAAACTCCTTCTTGTGCTTCTTACCACAGCCGAGTTTTTCCGAACGACCCCTCTCAACCTTAGCACATAGACGCCCCAGTTTTGAAGGCGCAGAGAACACCACAGGGGACTCCATGTCGCTGTGCTACCCTTTTGAGTCTGTGCGTAACCTTATGTATATAAGGAAGAACCACCGGTCTCACGTTGGGTTTCTTCCTAGGCTGGGACTTGGGGCGTCGAAGACCTTTCAACAGGCTCTCCGCCACACCGACAAGGACCTCCCTAGGGTACCCTCCCTGTGTGAGCCTGTCGACCTGGTTGCAAAAACTAGCCAGCATCTGGTGAGGGCAAGACCTCACCAGGGCCGCCTGCATACAACCTCTCCCAATCCCTCTCTTTACAACCTTCGAGTGGCTAGAGTCAAAAGGCAGCACACCTTTTTTGTCCTCGGCCAGTACCGCCAGCACACATGATCCTCATTAAAGCTAAGATTAATATCTAAAAACTGTAGCCTTCCGTCTACTGGATTTGCCATTGTAAAATTCAAACCACATGAGTTTGATTTGAACGCACCTATAGAGCCGAGCATAAAGGTAATATAATAATCTAAAGGAAAGGCCCCATGAGTTCGTGCCGCTTCGCAACGGCGGGGCATAGACGCTGACATCGGTGGTTCCAGTCGGTTTTCCCGATGGGCCCATATCGCTGGCGACGCCTGAATATACAAAAAGAAGCAGCAAACATAGCCTTTAGAGCTCGTACCTAGTTTTTTTTACAGCTTATTTTGTAGGTAAGACACCGGAATCGCGCATTGTGTCAAAATTAGGGGTGTGCGAATAGTGATCTTTGAAACCGAATCGAATACGAATCCAATAATTGTGGCACCAAATCGAATACGAATACGAATCGAATAATTTTCGAATAGTTTCCGAATAGTAAGTAGACAGCTACTAAAGAAGAGCAAAACGATTATAAAAAATATTTTTATTGTTCCAATCATCGCCAAAATGTTTCTTAAAATTATTGCAAAAACGTGACTAGAGGATAATAACCAGAATTCAATGCTATATAATTAAATAGACACAAATGCTACTAAAATATTAGAATGCTAAACATAATATCACGGTTCACGTGATTGCTGATCATAAAATCAGAGTTCGCTTGAGCTGGTAGATCCTAAGGCATTGTACTTAGTAGGAACTCTACATTCTCTTTTTATTCCTTGTTGTAGCAGATGTCCTTGAATTGAGGATCAAGGAAGGCGGCAAGGGCGTGATGTGCCTGTTTCCTTACGCCCAGGAACCTTATTTTCACTGATCTGAGAAAATTCTGGGAAAGCGCATTATCTTGTACCCCTTGCGCCCTCAAAAAGCAACATCTTCACACAATGAACAAGTGGAACAACCATGGAAAGTGTTGCGAAAGACTCGACACAAGCAGCTGTTGTGGCTTTTTCAATTGCTTGCGTGGGAGCGGCCTAAAAACTGCCAGACTCTATTGGGCTTTCTCTTGGTACAACTTGCCGCTTCTACCACTTCTACTTCGCTCATACATAGCGGCGGTACCGTTGCAACCAGTTCTGAAACGTCTCCACAACACGCTTTCCGAAAGCATGCACGCACAGTCTCGTGCGAAAGCGGTCCCTAAAGGCTGAACCGCATGTAAGCGATTTAGCGAGCGACGAGACGGGCGATAGCGACGAGAGGCAGCTACGAGCGACGGAGATTTCTCACTGTCGCTCGTCGCGTCGCTCGGTGTTTTGATTTCTAGAAAACATCCTCATCGCCTTGGTCGCCTGCTCACGCCACTTTCATGCGGCTTGCCTCATCGCGCGACTGACCGAGCGACAGCGAAGCGGGTCGACGTCGCCTGTCTCGTCTCTCGGCAAATCGATTACATGCGGGTTACACTTAACACAGTGGTTTATAATGGAGGCAACAGCAACGTACGTATAAAGAGAAACTGCTGCTGCCGATGACGACAATCATTGTCTAGGAGAAGCGGCTACGTATTGCTATCTTGCGGGCATGTATGGCAGGCGTGCCGGCGCGTTGTGGGACGCATGTGAAGGGAATTTCGCGGCGCGACACCGTATTGACTATTCGAAAATGATCCGAAAAATATTCGAAACTTTTGAAAATTATTATTCGATTAGATTAACGAATCGAATAGGGTAATACTCGATTCATTATTCGAAAATGGCGAATATTCCCACACCCCTAATCAAAATAAATGAAGTTAACAAAAGCTTGAGTAACTTTACCTCGATGCGGCTAAAGAAACACGCCTTACAGTTCGTCTGCTTTTTGTTTTCTTTCTGTCGCTCTTTTTTTTTATTTCTCGGGACCATTGATGTTAGCGCTATACTCTATTTCAACTTATGATGTACCGCAGGAAAGGTTACAAGCGCGAGCTTCTTGCTCTAGGGCACATCTCGGCGGCACGAGCTCTCGTGCATTAAGGGCAGCTGCCAACGCTATGAGCTCGCGCTTCTAGCCTTCGCTGCGGTACAACATAAGGTGAAACGGAGTATAGTGTTTACAGTGTTCTGCTCCCAACTTCATCCATCTGGCGCCGTCCGACGGGTATAGAATCGATTCGCCCAACCAGGGGGCGCTCCGAAATTGCGATGGTAGAGCCACCGCAGTACAACACATGGTCGTGTCGCGTCGGTCGCGTTTGTAGCGTTGCATTGGCGTCGCAGTTGTTTCAAGCGTTCGGTGAAGATTTAGAGAAGGATAGAAAGCGTGCGAGAACTATTTCTCATGGTGAGTCAAGAAACGATAGAGACGCTTCAATAACACGGATCTTCCGCAGGGAAAGCGGTTGATTTCCCCGCCAACAGAGTCGGGTCCGCCTCGCAAGTACGACCGTGCAGCGTCTGCGAAATAACTTTACAGGTGAGCTTCAATTGTTTAAATTTTGCGCTGAAATAACATTGTGCCTTCTCCTCATAAAAGAAAGATTACTAATCACAATGAACCACTGTTCTCGTGAGGCCTGTTAGATACTATTTTTCGGTCGACCGGCAGACTACGTTCTCGCACTATTGGCTACGAGTGGGATAGCTTTTCGGGCTCGTCCACGTCGAAGAAATATTAACGTGTCGGGGATCGTGCGGGAATAGGCTGATAAATCCGGGAGAAGATAAGACCCCCGCGTACAGTTGTGACTACAGGTCCTTGCTGGGCTGGAGTCGCGGACCGGTGCGAGCATTGTGGCGACGATCTTAATTTTAACACGCTTCCTGTATCAGCCTGCCTTAGCAGTAGGGAACTAAAACGCCAGGGCACGACCTGAACAAAGGCCTCGTGGATTTATTGCCAGGTATTTTGTCCCACTTCACCGAGGCAGTAGGTTTCAGTTACTGGGACCTGCTCCTGTTGGTACAGTACATTTTCTGCGAGTTCGAACAATAATGTGCCTTCGAGATTCTGTCAGAAAGAGGGGCAAAACAGTTGAAAACGAAAATAAGCTAGCCTAGACAAAATCTTTTGCATAAATGTCTCTGATGCAGATGGCTGCACATAATTTTAGTCGAATTTTCATGACAATGTTCAGTTGGATGGATTTAGAAAAACTTCCATTTCTCTTTCAGGTTCAAGATGTCCAATCCACATGCAAGATTTTCAAATATTGGGTGGGGGCTTGACTCATACTTTCCTGTGTGGGACATTTTAGGAGGAAAATGTTCTGTAGCAAAGAAAACACCAGTGACACATGGTAGGTTGCCATAAGAACAATTTTTATTTTCTGGAAAAACATTTCATGTTTTGTCAGTATTTAATTGCTGCCTCACTGAATAAAGTTTGCTTCGTAATATTTCTTGGACACATAAGTTAATAAAGAAAACGTTGCATGTTTTCAAGCGTTTCCAGGAGGAATGTACCGTATTTTCTGGGCTATACACTTTTAAAAGTTGAAATTTTAGGCTGTGCGGCTATGCGGGATTTTTGTTTTTCAATATTATTGATTATAACGAGACGAGACGGATTTTATGAATGAAAAAGTATGTTAATGATGATTTATTTATGTTATAGGCTTTTTTGTGAGCTAAGAAAGCAGAGATTCCTCAAGGTGCCGTCTATGAGAAGACGTTCGTGACAACTAAGCACCAGGTGCGGACTATGCACCGTGTGTGGACAATCTAAGCAAAATCTTTTATTTTTTACACCAAATTTGCTTTTGCAGACTATAGCCTGGCAAATACGGTACAACACCATAATGCAACGCTTTCAGAAATGTTTTGTTGACAGTGAAAAATATTTTTATTGAGTTTATCACAACCATGAGTAGGTAAACATACACAACCCTGTGACAATTTAAAAATTATCCCCATGCTCTTAACATGGTGACATTGGCGCACACTTGAAGAATGCCCGGTAGGACACTTGCAGATGATGTACACATCTCGAGGAGCAAGGACTGTCAAAGAAATTGTAGGGCCAATAACCCTGACTACTTCAGGGATCTTGCACGGCACATCAGCTGTTCATGATATTCCAAATCTCACGAAAGATTTCTCCCAGTTCGTGAGAAAGCAGTCATCACCTAAGCTTACCTATCTTTAGCCAAGTTATACTGAATCTTGGGGTACAGACTGAACCAAAACATCAAACTCGAAGACCGAAGAGACTACAGAAGTTAACAATACACTAACGATACTTTTAACTAGCTAAGAACCGGGCACATATAGAGAATGCAAAATAGACGAGGAAAGATCCCTTGTATATTCGAGTGAGGAGTGAAAATTAATTTAAATGAACTAAGAATCTTTCACGAGCAGTTACACGTTTGGTAGGTTCCCTGCAATTAGTCTTTATTAAATTAGGGTCACCTCAGCTGGCATTTCGTTTAGTAACTTGTCGCATGATGATCCTCAGCGTCGTCCTTGCAGGTGTTCACGAAGTGCACGCTATAGATCCTCGCTGACGTTGGCGGAATCAAAACTGAACCGCCCCCACTGAAAAATAAATCAATATTATAAGATCTCTGGTGTGATCAGCGGAAAATTGAGACGAAATAGTAAAAACTATATTTTCCCTGACAAGTAAAAACGTAATCAAGCTTTTTTTTTTTTTTTAATGGGTGGGTGGTTTTTCCGAGGTGGCTTGGATGTGCATACCTTGCGTGTGTTGTTTGGGAGGAGGGGATGCATGTGTATATTATAGTATCGTACATGATGGCTACAAACAGCTCGAAAAACGGGAACAGCGATTAAGAAACACACACGGCAGGACAAAGCTGTACTCGCAACCCCCAAAAGCCCCTCCCCTAGCTAGAAGACTGCTGACAAAGTAAGAACGGCAGGGCGTCTCTTCTGAACGGCCGACCTCCAGCACGTCTTCGTTGCCCTTCGCTGCGATTTGGCTGCACGTTCACGCTCGCGAGATAGAAGCCCTATCGAAGGCTGGAAGCTAGTGCTGGAGGTAAGGTAATTGAAGCTCCTCCCTGTCGTTCTCATCCTGCCAGTGATTCTAGTTGAAATATTCGTGCCAAAGGGATCCAACATCACGATCGAGGCCCCGTCAAACACCTCAAGGGAAGGGACAGACGCGAACGTAAATCAAATATTCCGTTACGCAGGCACTGACAACTGACTTTCACGTGTTCGGTAGTCATGCTGTTTTTGTTTTGACTCCGATTCTATTTCGTTTTTCCGGCGTATTTAGCAAAACTGATCTCCCAACAAACGAGAAACTTACTTTTGTCGGAGCACTGCCATGGTTCAGGCTTGGCGCCGTTTGAGTCTCGTACGGCTTTTCAGGGAAGCGGTAGAATTTTAATGAATGACTACAACAACATCGGAGGTTGTTACTGCAATCAAGAACGAAATATTTGGGCTAGCCGGGCTTTTATATCTTCTTTATCGCAATTAATATTATTGACTGGCGCACCCCACCGCATACGGCGGAGAAGAGACGCGAAAACAACGAGCCACTCGGATTGGGGCGTCCCGCCAGGGGTTGGAATGGCGCTGTAGTCAGCAGTGAAACTTGAGCGCTTCGGTCCTATTGCACTGCCTCCGGGATCAGCTTCACACAGTTTACAACTGCGATGGAAGACATTTCACGACATAAGAGCAATGAATTAATATTATAATATTTTAAAGATCGTTCCAAATAAAGACTTTTGAGTGATTAATTAAGCGCCTACATAGCCTAAAACGCGTATATTAACGAGAAACGCTGTCAGCGCGATGGCGCGTTACCGGGATCTACGAGGTGGCTCATTCAAAGGGGAACAAATTCCGAGCCGGAAGTGCGTCTTCTAGTAGTGAGGCCCATTTCGGAAGTGCGTCTCCTATAGTAAGGCCCATTTCGGTTGCATACGTTTCCGTACATGCACCATTTCGGGTAAGACGATTTCACGTCGAAACGCAGTGCGTGGCGGGTCCCGAGCATCTGGTTCTCGCTCCGTTGTAAATAAGATTGTGGCAGTAGCCAATAAGAACGCCGTAAAACGAGTCTCGAAACGAGAAGCGTGAACAAAATAAAGCACGTAGTGGCCTACTGGAGAAACCGGCGGGTTTTGAGTGCTTGAAGCAACGGACAAAGATGTAATAAAGAAAAACAAACAGCACTTTGTAGTGTGTGTGTTTTTTTAAGGCTTCTGGTTTTCGAGGGTATAGAACCTTGACTTTCACTTCACGGTGTTGCGTCACATGCATTGGAAAAGTTAAGAAGGGGAGCCCGGACACTCAAGGCTATAGCACCAATTAGCGGCCTTTTAAACAGGGCGCGTCCTGATTTGTCAGTATGGAAACGGAAACTTGCATTAAAAAAAGTTGGCTCTTTCCGCGGTGTTTTGCTGCAGGCTACGTTGAAATTCGACAGAATTTCAACGTTTCTTCAAATAGGGCCATATTTTGCTGAGTAAATCGAGACCAGCTTAGAAGAACGAGCCCACCTTGCTTCTTTTCCCGGGCCAAACGCTGTTCTCTCTTTTCCGCTGTCTGGTTGGCACGACGACACACTAGGCCTCTGTGGGCCGCCGCCGCTGTTAGGCGATGTCCTCCGCTCCTTCTTCTTGCGAGGCAATATGAAGACGAACAGAGCAATTCCAGCAACATGCATAAAGGTGTACACCCAACTGCCCAAGTTTATATCATTATCTACCTCATCCAAGCGTGTATTCGTCATAGGACGGATGAATGAATGGCTCGTATTGTCTACACTCTTTGTATCGGATGGTAGCTTGCACCATCATAGCTAGAAAAATTTAAACCATCCACCATTCTCTCGTTAAGTCATCTTTCCCACCAATTGTGTCTATTATCATGATTTTCTAGACTTCCTTCACCAATCTTAAAACCTCCTTTTTAATGCGAATAGCATTCTTTGGCTACTTCACGCACTTTTCGTCTATGTATCTATATATCTATCTGGCTATCTAACCTCTTACGCCGCGGGTCGATAAATAAATAAAAAAGACCGGCGCCGGCTGGGATTCGCAACCGTTGACCCTTTGATCAGCAGGCAGACGCGCTAACCACAGAGCTATGAAGGCAGTCATTCAACGCACTCTAAACGGTTGTTTATATCTTCACCATAGGACGCGCTTTACAGCGCTGTCACAGCTACCGGTGCGCGCGCGTTCCATGCACGAGGGCTCATTCCGCTCTCGTGAGGCTGGAGCACGGCCGCTAGCTCACCCTCTCCCGCGCTCGGGAGAGGGTGATGTAGCGGCCGTGCTCAGCCTCACGAGAGCGGAATGAGCCCTCGTGCATGGAACGCGCGCGCACCGGTAGCTGTGACAGCGCTGTAAAGCGCGTCCTATGGTAAAGATATAAACAACCGTTTAGAGTACCGTTGGTTGAGACTAGCTGAGACGCCAGAAAGTCTGGTCGGTACCATTTTGAGTGTTTGTGCGTATGGCGCGTGCTTTGCTCGCCTTCCTAAGTGACACAAACGCACGTGCTGGGCTGCGGAGATCGTGCGCAGGGCTGTGAAAGTGTCAACAAATTTAGAATCGCCTCAAGAGTGGGCTGGCGTATCTAGAGTGTGCCGGCCACCTGACGAACGCGCATAACTTCGCACCGTTTGATGCTATTCGCATTAACGTAGATAATCATTCCCAAAGGATGGGTTCTGCTGATTTTTTGTGATCGCAATAGTTTGTTCCTCCGTTCGTCCATCCTCACCAGCAAAAACACAGCGGTTTTGCCAAATTAGTTGCCCCTTTAGGAAGGGCAGGATTAAGCCCCATGCACCTCAAAGCTACAAGTTCTAGCATTTCGCTTTCAAAATGGCGTACGACAAACATGTTTCTATCACTTGAAATCTAGCCCTTTATGCATTTGTCCATAACAATCTGGCTCTTGCCTTAAAAAAGAAAAAGAAAAAAGATTTCCAGCGAGTTTCTATAACCCGGTGGTTTCTTATGTCCTTTATTTCACCTGTACATCTGCTACAATTATTTTTTCATATCTCCTCTCCCTTTTCTTCCTCCTCCCCCCCCCACACACACACACGAACATTTTCCTTTCTGTTTCCTTTACTGTATTTTGCAACCCAACAACTGTGCACAGTCCCATTCGAATTCGGTAATTTTATTTTGTGTTAACAATTTTTCGTGTATAATTGCTTGTATACTTTCCGTGCCTGCTGCGTATCTTCTTCAGTTACCCTTCGCCCATATTTCAATTTACTAATTGTTCCTCTGCTCTCAAAGGACGACCAACCCATGCCTTCCTATACCCCATATTTAGTGCATTCCAGTATACACACAGTGTCAATCTGCCCAAACTCCTGTGTGGAACTTAAAGTCGTGATCGAACCTCTGACATCATGCTCAGTACACAATTTCCAATAAAATAGTCCTTGGCACCATCATTCCTTTCTATATACCCATGATCACTTTGTATCTATTTTAATACTACAGTGCCTTTTGGTACATAATAGCTTAATTTATTTTCCCATTCCTTATATATATCATTCAGGTTCCACTAGATATTTCCTTAGCTCAGTGTTCCGTACTTCCCGATATTTGTATGTTTCTACATGGCCTAATATAATGTCTTGCATTTTCAGGGGTTTCCTGTTTTCGCCGTTGAACACCATTACTCCAGATTTTCCCTAATAAATCTCAGGCTAAAGATGTCGCCTTGCTTCCTCTCCACATATTGCAGTTAGTTCATGAAACGATTTCGCATATTTGCCACGAGTACCATACGGAGCGCAAGTTCGTCTGCTTTTTTGCAGGGGTTCGGGTGACGTCAAAACGCTGAGCTTTGATTGGCTCTAATGAAAGGATAGTGGGTAGACCTCAAAGCAAGCTGCCTTGAGGTCTACACCCTATCCTTCATTCAGAGCCAATCAGAGCTCGGCGTTCTGACGTCACCACAACCGCTGCAAAAGAAGCAGACAAACTTGCTGCACCGTATATACTATGACCCCTTTCGAGGGTGTGGCGTCTGTTAGAAGCTGCGTAATCATTGCACAATGGCGGAAACAAGAGCGATCCCCTTGAGTTCGAGTGCGCTTCGCCGCATGTAGGTCCGCGGTTTCGGTTGGCGAACTAAATATTACCACAGTTCAATCACCATCACCCTACAATTCTCTTTCTTGGTGCAGTGGTTTAGCGTTCATTTCAGGATCACAGTGGCGTGGGTTCGATTCCGCTTGGTGGAAGTTCTGAATTTTGTTATGCTATTTCATTCAATATCACATTAAAAACAATGTCGAAAAAATAAAACTTTACGTGAGTCGATTCCCGTTTTCAACAAATGCTCCTGTGTGCTGCCATTTTGCGCGATACTGGCGCCGCGTAAAATTTCCGCCATGTTGGAGTCCGCTAGGGGAACGTCCTTAAGGTGCGCGAGGACAAGATGGCGGCCTCTGTCTGTATCGCCGAGGGCCAGCGCCAGCGACGCACTTACTGTTTCGGAACGCAGGAGGAGGTTTCCACACCGAATCGTACGTAGCATCAAATATTGTAGGAGGGGGCATGTTTAAGGGCTGGAATTGACTTTGTAACGATCGCACACTCTGTTGCAGCACGTCGTGGAAGCCAGAACTGCCACGAGCGCAGCCATCGTTGATGCAACGGCCATGCGGCTGCTGGCGCAGCGTGATGAGCGCTTTGAGGCTTGATATTTTTCGAATTTTTCGACTTGTTACTTATTTAGAGTATTTTTCTAATTGCGTGTGCTCTTTTCGCGGTCGAAGAACAACACCTGCATGTTTCGGATATATGTTTTGTAGTATCTTTCTGCTGTATTGTGGTGTGATGCTTCATACAAGAAGGTCTTACTCCAGCCAGGAACGAAGTTCCTGGCTGAAGTACGACCAGCCAGGAACGAAGTTCCTGGCTGGAGAGTTGGTCCGCCTCACCTCGGCGCGCGGGTCCAGGTCAAGCCGGGATCTCAGTTGCAAGGGTGTATACATGCTGGGAAAGTAGCGGCAGATCACCTCATACGGTCACAATTTTGATCCATGGGATGAGCAAATTCTCATTGACATCGAATGCACTCTCGGTGCGCCAGTCCAAACTCCCGGTGAAAGGGTGTTTCAGAAAGACGTTTCTGGTACACCAACATTTTTAAGTACGAAATGAATTGCGTTAGTAACACACTGGTCATAAATTATTTATCTTAAGCACACCACTTAAGATACTAACGTTCTAATGCAGTGAATATATTTTAGTGGAACCCCCTAAAAATGTTTGTCTGTCCGTCCGTTCGTCCGCCCATCCCTGCATTTCCCCGCTACATCTTTAGCAAAAAAATAAAAAAAGAACGTCACGTGACCTCATTTTATGAGACCTTTTGCCAAATCGATTTTGTCGCAAAAGTTAGCGGAGAAATCGACGTCACGTGACCATTCATGGACAAATACACATCCGTAATTTAAATTGGGTGTACGTCACGTGGCCTATACGATACACTCAGTTTCCCCACTAAATTTAGCGGGAAATTGACGGCTCATGACATACTCAGGAACTCAGTTCCCCGCTGAATTTAGTGGGGAGACTGACGTCAGGTGACCTATAGACAAAATGACTTTTCCTGCTAAACTTAGTGACGTGATTGATCCTGGCAGCAGTGAAAATGCAGCTGTCGCCGATTGACAACGCTAAAAGAAACGAAAATCGATATTTTACTTAGAAAGGCGGCACATCATGTGCACCTACGAGCACAAAAATACCGAAAATGAACATTTTGACAAGCATACACAGAAAGAGGTAGACACTACTGAGCGGACACAACGCCAACTCAACAACACCTCCCTTTCCTATACAAAGTAACCAATGATACTCTTCGTACATATGCCTAAATATTTGCCGCCATCGCTTATGCTATAGTCCGTTCAACCCTAAGCTGACAGTGCGGTGGGGGCTAGGTGCTGGCCGGACCAATCAGCCACCCCCTTTCATCAACTGACCCGTTTCTCAGCTCGTGGGTATGAGCGGGAGACTATGCCCAGCCGCACGTGGCGATCACGCGGCAAAAGATAGACCAGCTCCATCGGGTCCGTATCTTCCACCGCACTCTCAGCTTAGGGAAGAACGGAGTCTAGTGACCTCCACCATTTATTAGATGAATACAAGAAGACTTCGAAAACACCTCTGGTCTACAAGACTTTTGTGTATCCACCAGAGTAGGACACATATTTCTCTTAATGTAACACTTTGCAAGGCCATATATTATGGAAACTAGCAAGGCCATATATTATGGAAATAAGAATGCTAAAAGCGGTTCACGAGGTATGAATCCTATCATTTTCGGTTTTTGTTTCTCGGTAGTCCAGAGATAAAAACTGCTTAAGCGAAGCTATGCTATGCCATAATATGATTGTGAATAATGATAATAATATTATTAAGAGGTATCAATGAAGACTATTATTTAATTATCTTTATTTTAAGTTCTTGAGTGGCGCTTGGGTAAAGTTTACGTACGTAAACTTTACTGACAAGGCCAACCACCTTTGTAAATTAATCATAAAAATAAGAGGGGGAGGAATAGGTTGCGATAAAATTAAAAAAGATGCTATCTCATTAAAAAATAAAACATAATGCTAAAAGTCGTATTAAGGTTTAAAACCGGACTACTCTTCACAGCTGGTAGCTCCCAAGTTCGGAGCGTTTTGATCCAAATCAGCAATGTGTTGACGGTCGCGTGTTTCTTTTAAACAATTTTATGGAATTCATTTAAAAACTCAAAGCCGTAATCACAAGTAATCCGTTTTTTTCTACAGATTATTCCAGTGTTCTTGCCCCTAGGATCAAAATTTAATGTCTATAAAGAAAACAAAACAACAACAAACAAAAAACCCGGAACAACGGTGATCATTTGCTTGTATTAGCAGTGTCGCTCTCTGAGCATGTACAGTGGGAAACCGCAGGCTGATACCCTCGTCTAAGCAGACATGAAAAGAGCCACGAGCGAAAATAGTTTCATATGTCTTGTTTTTGACTTAGGACGTGCGTCTTCTATTCCGCTGCATACAACGTCGACTTCTATTTCATGGTGTAGCGTTGCAGTGTCCCTGAGATATCTCTCTCGTAAAAGTTAAGAAAAGGCGAAGTACACGCTCAAAAAAATAGCCAATCAGCGCCCTTCAGAATAGGGCTCGTTTTGATTCGTCGTTCGTCCAGTTTGGGAGTTGCATAAAATACGGCACGTGAATTTTTCGCATTCAGTTTTCTCCAAGCTGTGTTTCGTGGCTGTGTTTCGGTGAGTCATTTTTAAAACTTACGAAAAGGTGTGGTCTGCACAGTACTGCTATCAGGTTTCGGATTATGAGCTTGGGAAAGAGCAATAGAAATTATAATAGGGGGTATAAAAATTCAGCTTCCGTGCGTACTTGCCTCTCCACTCCTGTTGAAACACACCGAAAATACTGAGATGGGCGAGTTTAGCACGTGGAAAAGAAAAGGGAGCTCACTAGTGACGTCAATGTGTCACTAAATAAATTATTTTACTTTGTAGTAGAGCAAATGACCAGCTAAGAATTTTTTTTTAATGTGAATACATACGAAATGTTAGGGTATGAGTCTCCACCACAGTCGGTAACAAAACTGGTTCTAATTACGGAGTATTTTATGGACAAATATTTTTGATATATGTGTTGGTATCGCCGACACATGCATGAGTTTGTAAGGTGGAGGTAGTTTATGAACTGTTAATGTTCATGACGCTAAACCCCAAAGCCGAAAGTTTCTTTGGTTCATTTGGAATGGTTGTTCAAAGACGCACTGCCATTTTAAAGTACCACAATTAGCTGTAAGACTACACAAACTAGCTGCCCAAGTACTAATATTGGGAAAGCAACGAACCAAGGAAATGGCAAAAAACTAGCAAAAAAATGTGTACTTTGGAATTGTTGGGTCACCAGTTCTGAATCTTTTTAATAAGGGTAGTGATTACTTCAGACAATTTCAATGAAGACAGGTAACTTTAAATAAGAAGGTTCTTGTTAAAACGCAGTTTTCACAATCCTCGGCTTGAAGATGAAAGTCGCCCTGCTCCTAGTGCTGGTTGCCGCAATCGCTACTATTGGGTGAGTTTAAATATTGATATTTAATTAAAAATAAAGAAAGAAGGCTACACGGAGGACCCTCAATAAAACATTAAATAGGCGCCGGTTTTTATCATGTAACTCACCAATGTATAACGCTTCCTTATAAAATGGGGTTGAAATGAACGGATGTCTGATGCACCTCTAGCTTAGTTATGCCTACGTTGTGAAGTCTCGCGCGAACTATTTATTTATTTTTGTAAGATCAGCGTGTCGAGTTTAACAACTTGATCAGTGATGGGGTGCGCGAAGATCAGCTGCTACATAACTTTGAGACCGAGGCAAAATTGATTATGCTCTTCACTGTCGTACTTTTACTATATATATGTATAAAGAGAGAGAGAGAGAGAGAGACGTAACGCAGGATGATGAAAAGTATACACGGCAGAAAACGCACTTGAGACGGTTGTTGGAGTTTTAAACCATATTATTCATAATGTTCGTCGACGTTTCTGCCTGAGACAGTCCTTTTTCAAGACTGCTCTTAGTCTTGAAAAAGGTCTGTCTTAGGCCGAAACGTCGACGAACTTACGAATAATATGATTTAAAAACTTCAACAACCGTCTCAAGTGCGTTTTCTGCCGTATATATATATATATATATATATATATATATATATATATATATATATATATATATATATATATATATATATATATATATATATACCGGGTGTCTACTCTTAATTCGAACAGATTTATTTTTAAAAAATCCGTAAAAAGTATAGCACTGATACGGTTTGTGCATGTGAGTTATACGGCCAGGGGTACACTTATGTGATGGTGGCTAATCGTTGTGTATAAGTTGGCTAATTAATTAAAATTTGTTAATTAACCTTTTAATTGAGTGGGAATAAAACATATGGTTCCAATTGGAAACATAGAGAGTGTCATCGAAAACCACTAAATCAACTCTTTTTAGAACGACTTGAAGCTCGTGGGAAACTCGAGGGCGCGCCAAAGTTACCACTTGTGAAGCAGGCGCAAAGCCAGCAGTGGCGGAACGCGGATGATTAGATCATTATCGCGTTCCACAACGGCTTTGCGTGCTTCACGAGTGGCAACTCAGGCAGGTGCCTATATATATATATATATATATATATATATACAGTACGACGTCGTCAGTATCGCGTTCCACAACTGAACCGCGCAAGCCACAGTGTAACTCGGAGCCAGATTGCATATCTATATATATATATATATATATATATATATACATGATATATATATATATATATATATATATATATATATATATATATATATATGTATACGAACTGTACTTAATCTAGTTAATCGAAGAATCAAAGTTTCACGAACCCGCCGAAAGCCAAAATAAACGGCGGAGCCAGGATTTCAAGTCTGGGCCTCTAAATATCCGGTCGGGTGTACTGACCACTACGCCACACCACCCTGGCTTTCTAGCTCTCCCTATTTGTCTTATTAATGCACAAGAAAGGAAATGTATTCAATCAGAGGTGTTCTGGAAGCACACGCCGCCGCGTGGAATGCGGTACCACGCTTGCTGGCACGTACGTGCTCCTTCTGCTCCAGAAATCCTCCACTGTTTGTCTCGTTGATATATATATATATATATATGTATATACATGTATGTGTGTATATATATGTATATACGTTAACAAGAATTTTAAGAGACCAAACCATGAAAGCTAGGTTATGCGGTCTGCGCAGGTGAGTTATACGGCCGGGGGTCATAGTATAGGGGAAAAATCGGAACGATCAGTCGGCTAATTATTTAAATTTCCTTAATTAACTTTTTTAATTATTGAAAATAGACATATAGTTCCAATTAGAAACTTGCTCAGCGTCATCGAAAACCACTAAATCAGTAATTTTCAGAAATACTTTGAACGCGTGAGAAGCGTAGTAGCGCACTAAAGTTAGCGCTCGTGGAGCAGGTACAAGGCTGGGGATAGATAAGAGACGGAAAAATTGCGCGGGCGCCTTTCCGCAACCGCTAGCTTTGTACGTGCTCCACGAGCGGTAACTTAGTGCGCTACTACGCTTCTCACGCGCTGAAAGTCTTCCTGAAAATTACTGATTTACTGGTTTTCGATGACGCTGAGCAAGTTTCTAATTGGAACTATATGTCTATTTTCAATAATTAAAAAGTTAATTAACGAATTTTAACTAATTAGCCGACTGATCGTTACGATTATGCCCCTATACTATGTCCCCCTGGCCGTATGACTCACCTGCGCAGACCGCATTATTCTAGCTTGCATGGTTTTTTAAAAAAAATTGTTAAGTTAAGAACCTTATATATATATATATATATACATACATATATATACACATATATGTATATATATATATATATATATAACGGGCATGGTGGTGGGGGCCGAAGGCGTGGGTATAACTGAGAAGAAAAGAAACCCTTGGTGAAAACACCAACAATGGACGGTATATTCTTCGACGTTTTGTCCGCAGTCCGGCCGACTTTCCTGAAGAAGGCCGGACTCCGACCGAAACGTCGAAGAATAAACCGTCCGTTGTTGCTTTTTTCCAGCAAGGGTTTTCATTTCTTTTCATCTCGGTTTATATATATATATATATATATATATATATATATATATATATATATATATATATATATATATATATATATATATATATATATATATATATATATATGTGAACCGCTGGCTGATTGACACGTGCGTTTTGGCCTAGTTGCTATGCGGCTAAGTCTAGACCTATCAATACATTGACACATCGCAAATTCCATCTGAGACGATTTGTGCAAGATATTAAACCTATTGAAAATATTTCTAAAGGGCCCGTCAACCTTGAAGGATTATGGGACCTCACAGGCCTTCAAAACCCTTCAAAAATACCCTACAGAAAAACCCTTCAGGGATACCCCATAGAAAAACCCTTTAGCCCCACAGCCCTTCAACCCGTCAGACCCTTTAGCCTATCAACCCTTTAGACGCCCTAATGACTGTGAACCATAGACAAAAATGCAGTTCAAAACATTATTGAAAATTTATTGCAGACATTTAGTGGTACATGCATATTATAACTCAAAAAGGCGATAAAAAGCAACGTTTGTTGTAACCCGGCTCAAGAAGCTGTAGACGAAAAGATCATATCAAACAGGGACAACTGACTTCTTTATCACAAAGAAAATTATCTTTCAAAGTACTCACAATGCCGCTGGGTATATTCCCGATGTACTGTAGTGGAGCTAATAGAACCGAGCAGGTGCACCTCACGGACACATACACAGTCTCAGTAAGTACGTTTTGCGAAAACTACGAACGCGCAAGCAGCTCCCGTCATCGTTGAGAAATCCCCAGCACAGTCACGGTTTCGCCCATGATGACGTCGCGCCGGCGTCTTTGGCGTATTTTTCGCTCGCTGGATGCTTCTGAAGTCGGACGGACGAAGAGGCGCAAGGAACAAGGCGGGACAGCGGCCGTCATCCACCGTCTCAGGAACCACAGTGCCATAATCCCGGTGCGCAGGCACAACATGCTGTGGGACGCTGACCCCGACTGCCAAGTTTTGCAGCGAGTAGGCCGACACCGGCCACCATCTCCTTGAATGCGCTGAACACGATGGCGCTCGAGCGGTGCTGAAGGCGGCCAATGCAGAACTGAAGTTCACCTGCGGAACCAAGGAAAAAACCGCACGGATCAAAACAGACCAAGGGGCAAGCCCTCAATGCCAGGGATGCTCACCTTCCTGAAGGAAATTGGTCCGCTCCAAACATCCGCGCCGGCTCAGTGGGCTAACCCGGAACCGCCCACGAGCAGAGAAAAAATGGCATACGCGTTCGTTAGCGTCGCACCCAACCACGGCTTTACTCGTGCGTCCCACCCTCTCTCCGCCGACTGCTTGCCTGGCAGCCCTGCACCCTCTCCCCATCGCCGGGCGGAGAGAGGCGCCGTGTGGGTGGCTTTTTTGGGGACCGTCTCCCGTGGAGGAGCCGGTTCCCGGAACGAGTCCCTCCCGCGTGCGTCCCTGTTCCTAAAAAACGCAATGCTCCCGGCTTTTTTATTATTATTATTATTCATGGTTGCACGGATTTCGCCTCGAGCGGACAGGACTGCGTTCGCCTCAAAACGCCGCTCGGCCAACACCACTAGGCCCGCGGCTCGTCAATTGTCCACATGGGGCGGTCGCCCTCAGTGGCCTCCATGGCGACCGAACACCCGGCCAGTGACAGATGGGTCCAGGAGCCTACTCGTATTTGATAGAAGAGCAGTAATAAAAATCTGACCGTACACGCATACGATCGGCATTCTCCAAATACTTTTTTTCCGTCGCGTACAAAAGGCAGCTACGTTCAAATTCTGCGAAATGTGTTTTCTCCACCTAAGCCGTTGCCCACAGACAACTTATGTAGTCTGAAGGTTTTCCCGACCCCATTAGAAAAGGTCTTGACAGGCTTTCAGACATTTCAAGGCATTGTAAAGGGCACTTCAGACATTTCAGGAGAGCCTCTGACGGGGCCAGCGAACCCACCAGGAAATATCGGTGCCCCCTTCAAACATCTCAGAAATTTCTGAAGTCCCCTTCACACCCTTTAAAAAAAGATCCCGAAGTCGCATCAGAGCGATTTTCAATAGGGTTTAGAGCAACATTAGGAATTCCCTTAATTACGTCAACCTATTTCCAGCGGAAACCTGATACAGTTTATGCCCTCGGGCGGAAACTCCAAAACCAGTGCGGAAGCCAGAACACAAGACTGTCGTAAAAGTGAGATCTAAGAAAATTAAACACAATGGCTGCACCGCCTTTTCAACTTTTCATTCGCTAGCCTCCCGGTGCTGTCTTTCCTTATGCATTCATATCTTCGCAGGCATCTACTGCACGAAGGCTCGATGAATTAAGTTTTACTGCTTTAAAATCCTGTCTGCTAAAAAATATTTTGTCCCATGCACTGTAGAAGGTGTTAAAATTTTGAGCGTTTTGATCACTGACTTTACTAACATGGTCTTTTATTTGTTCATCAACAGAGTCCAGTCAACGAGCCTACCAATTTGTACAAACGTAAATTGCGCCGACCAACACTGCGATCCCGTCAGCTGCACCTGTGGCTCCTACAAGGGGTCGTGCGGTTGCTGTGACGTCTGTAAACAGGTTTGGTAAATTTACATACTTTGGTTCGTGACGTTGTATGCTAATTAAGTCTCTCGACACAAGAAGTAAGTTATGTTCCAAACGATACACAAAAGATACGAAAGGTTAGCTTGCCAGCCTGCAAGAGCTTGCAATCTGGCACTAACGTCTCTACGTACCTCCTTTTTAAAACAAAAAAACATAGCTCAGAAGAGTCTTGGAAGCGTCATTTATTCCAACACAATTGTTAATGCGAATATGACTAAAAATATTCTATGTGAAAGAGAATGAAGCACACGGTCCAGATGTGACTCGGCAGAAAAACAACGTTTCCAAATCTGCAATTTTTATACTTCAAGTTAATTTCTATTTTGTAGCGTTTTGTTCGTCTCAGCCTGTTAGGTCCCATTTTCTGCCGCTTTTATTTTGGTATCTACTTTAAAATTTATGCATAAATAAATTGAGAATCACACTAATTTTCTTGCATAAGGCATGCATTCACTTTACGTTTCGCGCATGTAGCATAGTTCAACGGAAGAATTAGCGATCATGCTGAATTTTATAACTTAATTTTGATTACAAAGAAATTTTGTCACAATAAACAAATGGCTTGCCGATTATGTCTTTCAAAATTTCCAAAATGTTTGATTAAATATAACATCGACTTGCACAAAACATTCAGTACCAAATCTACTGTGCCGTGAAAATTAGTGACGTCACTTATATTTTTGAAATATTACAATTAATACGAAGTTCCTAAATTTTAATGATAACTAAGAGTGGCAAAGGGTTTCAACACAACATTTTTTCTTTCACAAAAAATACATTTTTAAGAGTCTCACCGGCCAACAATATAAATCCGGAGTGAATTTTGAAAGACATTTATCACAACGTAAATAAAAAAAAACTCTTTCTGAAGGTACAAGTAAAAACGAAAATAAAATTAGTGTCAATTGAAACAAATAGCATGTTGTCTTTACTAACCCGTTTCTGTCCTTAAAGTGTGCAATTTAAAAGTGAAGAAATCAAGAGAAGACGTTTTATGTGCGAATTTAACCTGACCAACATCTCGGCGCATAAATATTCTCGCGATCATCCGTTGCTAGATTGTTGCTTTAATGCGAAACACTTTTTTCGAAAAAACAAAAAAAACTTGCTTAACGGGATTTTGTTATCTCGAGCATTTGATGACAAAAGACAAGAAAATACGCCTTCTTCATCCTTACAACAAGGAAGGAAATTGTGTTGTTTTTCGACCATCAACTATGCTTCTAACAAAACATTGCAGATGTTTGGGTAAAAAAATCACTTTGTATGTTAATAAAACTAGCCTAGAAGGAAGCCTGAAAATTATACATGCACAAAAGTGCGGTTAAAAACTCCAGAAAAGACAACTGAACCTCAAGGAAAATGTCGGCTAAATGTCTCTTCGGTTGAACTTTCTTTTCAGTGCGCCAATTCCACCTGCATCACACTTCGCCAGGATGTTTGCGAGGATGGCTACTGGTGCAAGCTGAATGATCCGAATGCAGACATCTTCCAGGGAGCCGAGGGTACATGCGTTCCGTACCGAACCACAGCCGATCCACATGGTCACGCGCAACATTAGAAGTAGAATGGGTGTACACGATTTGATAAGAATAAGCATACGCTGATATATGAAACCTGCCGAATGATATAGAACTCTTTTTGTTTATGTGTGGAAGCGTCTTTGAATAAATATTTTTTCAGTGTTGAATGATATAGTTTTTCATTCTGTTTCTGGTGCAGGTGAAATTGATATATTAGGGCCCCTAAACGCGTCAAACAGAACGTTGGAGCAAAAAGTTCGCGGAGCGCGCCGATTGGACGCGGGCGACAAAAGCGCGAAGTCATCGTCGTGATAGTTTAATCGGCACGCTCCATGAACTTCGGCCCCAACTTTCTGTCTGACGAGTTTGGAGCCATAAGTCAAAAATACGGATCTTTACATGCTACAAGGAAGACAACAAATAAAATATATGCCAGGCCCTTTACTATATGTTGTCTCATGTTGCCTCATTGATGTTTAAAAAAAAAAAACATAGTTCATACACGGGGTATATATCCACTGAATAAAGTTTTAACTAAGGATATATCAAGTTTGGAACAAACCTTTCAAAGGCAGAGATAAGGGCACGAGCCAAACACGATTATGTGCTGCTAGTTTCTCAAAAAAGCTGTATATAAAGTTTTAAATGTTTGTCACAATTGGTACCTTAATAAATAATTAGTGACGTCCTTTTACGGTGAGTTGTACTAAAACAAAAAATACTGCCTTTATACTTTTCTTTTTTGATTTTGTCTGTTTTCTGTAGAATTGGTATGTACGATATCATGCTGCTATCTTGAGCTGCAGAACGTTTGAGGAAAGAGGGTTTGAGGAAATACATAAAGAAGAAAAATTAGAAATTAGTCTGCCGTCGTCAATTTACACCAAAGCAAGAATAAATCTTAGAAAACAAACTCGCTTTTTAATTGCATTTAACTCGGTAAATGTTCAAGGAGGGTTCGAGAGAAAGAAAATCTTAAACGCAGTCGAACAACCGAATTCCCTGCTTAAAGTGGCGTTAGTGACTGTTGCCTGCCCCTTCGAGCAACAGCCACTGACCCCTGCCACCCCTGCCCAGCTGTCAGCCCGCCTGAAGTCCCGACTAATCGCGAGCGGATCTATACACTGTCTCTCCCATACGCTGACAGTGCGGTTGGAGCTATTCGTTTGCCGAACCAATCAACCGTTCAGCTTCCATTCTCTGACCCTGCTTTCAAAGCGTAGGCAAAGCCTGCTCACGAAGCGAGATGTAGACGTATGACTGATCCAACGAGCGCATAGGTTACACCGCACCGCCTGCTTAGGTGTGAACAGAGTACAGCAGCCTGAAGATGCCGCCGGGTCACGTGGCCGTAGTGGGCCACATTCCCACAATTACGCTGACGTTGGTTTTAGAAGAAGTTTTAATGTGTTGGTGGCAGTCTGTCTCTAAATATATATTAAGTTTGACTCTCTAATGAAGGTCCGGTTCGCACGATGAACGTTCTGACTTCTGACGCGCAGCAGTTGAATAAACCGTGGTTGCGTGAAACGTGATGGTTACACTGGAAGGTGAATCTTGCCACAGAAGGAAACGAGTGCAAGCTGAACAATCCAAAATCTGCCGGGGAGAACCTGGTACTTGCGTAGCGAGCAAAGATGTGCCTGATGATCACGCGTGCTACAGCAAGGAAAACGGGGGAATGAATATCTCAGAAAGTTTCGTACGGCGGCCTTGTTGTGAACATACCATATTGAGCGCGACGTGTGCCTGAGTGAAGGTTCCTTAAACAAATACCAAAAGGGGCATCGATACAAGCTTCACCTCCAAGATTAGGAGCCGCCATTAAGAAGCTAGTCATTGGTAGTACCCCAAACAAATACAAACGAAATGTATGTACGTCCTAATTAGACGTACATACATCTCTGCTGCGAGATAAATCGGGAACACACGTCCTAGTCATTGGTAGACTAACCAAAACTTAATATTTTTGCCATAAACCTCTAAGTAAGTCTCATAAATATCAAAAGAGCTTTGAATTAAGGCTACTATCGACTAATCCTTTTCTTTCTGCCCATTTGGGCTTCTTTTCAAAGTGCTCATAGATAAAATATTTAATTTATCAGTACTATGGCTGATCAAATGTTTTAGCCGCTGAATATATAAAATGAATATTATTGTCTGGAAGGTACGGATAAGACGGGAATACCAGTGCTATATAAATGATGCAAAAGTGCTCTTATACATGTTCCGAATTATTGTGATTCTACATGTCGATGAAGACAGTCTCAGTGTTATCTATGAGGTGAAACGCTTGATTGTGGAACACTTCGCATTATACACGGGGGTTTCATAAAGGAGAAGGCAAACACAGATTAATGTCAAGCACATAATTACAAAGAGCCCCAAGACTGAGGAAAAGGCGGGACTACACAAACACGATCTCATTTTGCTTATGTTTTCCATTTTCCCCCAGTCTCGAGTTTTTTCGTAATTATGTTGAATTTACACTAGCTTGTTTGAGTACTCACTTTTGTCAAGCGCAGCTGTGTTTGAAAGTTCTCTACGTTTGTGACGACTTTTCAGAAAGCCCATGTCTCGGTTAAATTTGCCACGTTTAATCTTCATCTTGATTTAACCCTGTTTTTTTTTGTTTGTTAAAGGGATTATGGCACGCCAAAACTAAAATGAGACAACTCTACTGCTAGGACAAATTGTATGTTCCTATAATGTCACTAAATTCGCTTCCTAACCTGCGCGGTTGTTTCGAGGATGAATCAAATTATTCGTGGGTCTCTCCAATTCACCCCATTCAGGGACGCACCCATACTTGTTGGGTCGGTGGCGTACTTGACCTACCGTTCCTGGCGGTGTGGCGTCCCCTTGCACGCACTCGAAGACCGCTCTTTCCGCGTCTTGTACTTCAGCTTCCTCGTCTATCTTTCGCGTTTCGAGCACGTGGTTTCGAGACAACGACATGTACGAATCGCTCGCTTCGTCAGAGTCTTCAACGTCAATCTTAACAGCGATGAGATCTGATTGTTTTCCAGAGATGTTGGAAAGCGGTCATTTTGATTTGGACCCAATGCCGACCTGCTTCAGCGACGAAGACGCTATATTCACGGTCGAACTCGCCGTTCTCTGCGACTATCTTGCACACAAGAGTACTCGGCCGTGAAATGGTCCTCACACAAAACCATCGCGTCTGACGCGGCCCAGTTATCGCCCACCGGGCAACATTACGTTTCTATGCCACCCGTTGCGTAGGATTCCTCGAAACGGGAACAACTAAACCAGTGGGTGTTTCACCTGTATATTCCTACATCCCCCGCATAACAGACTTTGCGTGACATTTGGAGGTGTTTTACAGCGAAGCTGTTATATGCTAAAATCCAGAAAAAAATGCGTCCATTGATGCTAACAAAAACCTCCCGTTTAAACGGCGCTCCTTCCTTCCGATTGGTCATGGCAGGTATAAATAAAAAGAGGTGGCAACCCGCGTGACTCAGCCTTCCTTGGCATTATTAGATAGTGAGGTCCTGATCCCTTGTTATCATCTACGGTTACCGACTTATCTCAGCTAAGAGTGCGCTGTGACGAGGCTGAGAGCAGAACACGCCGATCTAACCTTCTTTTCTTTCGCTTCCGCGATGCTGATAAAGAGACTTGGGCTCAACCGGCGAAAACTGTCCTTGAGGTATACCTCGAAAAATTGGGTTTAGAGCTTACAACGTCATGTATTGATATAGCTCATCGCCTTTATGTATGTATGTGCCCTTATTCAATCAATATCGCAATTCGCAGTAACGTCGCTGTAAAACCTAAAATAGCTCACTCTCAGAAAAAAGAGTATATTCTTACACTCCCTTGTCCCATATACGACACCCCAAAACTTCATTTCGACGTACAGCGCGCTGACGTCGAACAGACGGCCTCAACTTTTACGAGGTGATTGAGAACGGTGAGATATACCTCATTAAACAGCTAAAGTACGTATCAAAGACTACAGAAAAGTAAACACTGAGGTTTTGCAGTAATACCAAGAAAACCCCGATTACTTTTTTTGTAGTCAATAACACGTACATTAGCTATTTTAATAAGTTGTACCACTCGGCTATCAAGCCGCCTGTGAAAGTTGGGAACGACGGTTCGACGTCAGCGCGCTGTACGTCGAACTGAAGTTTTGGGGTGTCGTATATGGGACAAGGGGTGTAAGAATATACCCTTTTTTTCTGAGAGTTGTGGGATTCTAGTTTACCCCAAAGTCCTCAGTGAGGCAAGTACCCACTCCGTAACTCGTCGGTTGCAATAAAGTGGGTTTCGACTTACCTTGTTGATCGCTGTGAGGTAACACCCACTCCGTAGTCCGCTGCTATAGCGGCTACGGCCGGGTCCGTCCGCTGACTGCCGTTAGGCTCCGATGGACGGGAGAACACACCAAACACAGGGATACCGTAGAAACGTGTTTATTGGCCTTACGCCACACGCTTTGCGCCCGTAGGCGAAACAACAGAGAAATGAGGTTGGCGCTGCCTTATTTGACAGGATCACCAGGAGAAGGGTCCGCGCTGCCGTACCTGGCAGGATCACGGAAAAAGGGGTAGCAGTAAAATAACGATGAATGCTCCGTCGAGCGTAGCCACCCCTAACCAAGAGCCCCGGCCACAGGGTGTGGCCGGCTTATGTAGCCTGCGGGAAATAGGCGCGCCCGGGGAGGCCGGTAGAAGGTCACTCCAAAACGGGACGCGTCCATAATCACTCCCAAGGGTGTGCCGATGGCGCGTTCACCCAAAATGGGCAAGGGAGAGCCGGCCCCTTCGGGGAATTCGACCTCATGGTTCCTTGTATCGGGGAGCCCGACGCCATTGATGACGACGGCTCCCGCGGCCTGCTTGAAGCTAGGCCTAGATAGGGATAGAGGGAACCCAATGGTTCCCACACTCCCCCTTCTTAAGGCTTAGGTAGGACTAGAAATTAAACAAAATGTCCTACCGGCTCTCAAACAAAAAGAACTATAAAAAAAAACGACCGCGTCCGGTACCGACCCCAACATGCCGGGGTTCACATATAAAATATCTTCGGGGACGCTCGCGGCGTTAGTCCGTGGCTCACCATGGCGCAGGGGCAGGACGATGTCTTGGCCGAAGTCCAGGAATGACGACGCCGGAGCGTCTCCCGACGACGCGCCCCGTCGTTGGCGTCGGCACGACAGCCCACCCGCAGTGCAGGTGGCTTGCAGACGGAATCCAGGCATCGGGACGGGAACAGCCGGCCCCTGGACAGAGTGTTGTCCGTCGCCGCGCGGGTTCCGAAGTAGAAGGGGCGGGCAGGACCCCGGGCAGCCGTCGGTCCTGGCGGCGCACGAAGCCGACGGGTCGCTGGTTCGGTCCCCTGGTCCGCCGGCGTCGCGGGGCTGCTCGAGGAATCGCCAGCACCCGTGGACCATGACCGCCGTCGAAAACTCCGGAGCCAGGAAACAGCAGCTCCCGAACGGCCCGAAGCACCGCCCTGGCTGGGGATCCTCTTCGTGGATGTTACTGTGGAGTCGTACTGCGGCAGAATGACATCACGGTCTCTGACCGCTTGTGACGACTGCTCTTGCTGTGCCCCTACGGTGACGTAGTGACACACGTGAGCCTGGCGGCAGTAACTGACCAATGGGCGTTTTGCCTACCCTTTCCCTCGGATGCCGTATGTAGGGGAATCCCCTTACGGGATGATCCGGGAGCGAACGTTGAGGTGACTTTGTATTTAGGTCACGGCTTGCCAACAATGGTGGCTGACGCGTTCGCGAAGGCAGCTGGTGCATTCTTTGCCCTTGCACTTCCCTTAGTGTGACATTTCGCCACTTATTGGGGCTACCTTTGCGAAAACTCCGGATATTAGTTGTTCCGAGTTCGCAGATTGTAGCGAGGCGCCTGTTGCTCATCGCTGGCGTTGTCTCGCGTGTTGCGTGCATGCTGCCGCAGGGGCTGCGTTTGTTCGTCCCCCGCTTTTTCTCTTCCATGGTAGGATTTGAGATCGCAAATATGCACTGGCCCTCCGACTTTTCGTGACTCTTGGTCAGTCAGCTTGTACACGAGCGGTGAAAGTATTTCTCGCACTTTGTACGGGCCCAACCATTTTGGTGCCAGCGAAGCAGAAAAGCCTTTGCTGGCATCGCTCAAAACGTGGTTTCGTCTGAGCACGAGATCGCCTACTTTGTAGCGGAGATCTCGGCGAGAGCGGTCGTACTGAGCCTTTTGTTTAGCCCGCGCTACCCCGAGATTGCGACGGGCCTCCGAGAAGGCTTCCGTCATCCGAGTTTGTAGCGAGCGCGCGTGTTCAGTCTGTGTCGACTGCGCGTCGTTCACCCCGGCGTTCGCCCTTAGGACACGGTCCATGGGATTCGCCAACTCTCTTCCGAATGTGAGGAAGGCGGGGGTGAAGCCTGTCGAACGATTGACAGTGGAACGGAGAGCAAACCCTATTTCAGGAATGTATGCGTCCCAGTCGCGGTGCTTTTCGGCAAATGCTGCCAGCATGGGTTTGATGTTTCTGTTACATCGCTCCGTGATGTTCGCCTGTGGGTGGTAGGGTGTGGTTGTTTTGTGCTTGATGCCCAGGGCTTTGCAAGCGTCCACAAATACCTTCCCGACGAAGTAGCTTGCTCGATCTGTTAGGAGAGCTTCCGGGAACCCGCATCGGGTGAATACCTCCATGAGCTTCTCCATGATCGCTCGAGCTGTCAGCTTTCGTAGTGGGAAAAGTTCTACCCATTTGCTGAAGTGATCCGTGACAACCAACAAATATTGGTGTCCTTTGGGGCTCCTCGGCAAAGGGCCGACCACGTCGCAAGCCGCCAAAGACCATGGTTCTTGGCTCTGGGTCGGCTGCATTAGGCCCGGAGGTTTGCCGCCTCTTGGTTTGAAGCTTTGGCAAGTGTGGCACGTGCGGGCGTAGCGGAATACGTCCCTTTTCATGCCCGGCCAGGTTGCGATGTGACATAACTTTGTGTAAGTCTTGGAGCCGCTCGCATGTCCGGCCAAGTGCGAGTCGTGATAGTAACGCATTACTGCGCACCTCAGACTTTTTGGCACTACCACCTTGAACACATTATCCGTGTCCTTCTCAGATGGGATATACTTCAGCAGGAGCCCATCGGCGTTCAGCAGAAATTGATCCAGCGTGTCAGTACCAGTACCAGATACATCCCGACACTCGGCGTTTACTGCAATACCAGCAGTCGTACGCCCGGCGGACGCACCGCCCGACTCCACGGAGTCCGACTCACTCGAGAGTCCGTCGATCACCTTTCGACAAAACGGATCATTCTGCTGAGCTTTCAGTAGCTCTTCTTTGCTGAACACGATCCCCACCGCGCTCACGGCGTCTACGTGGTTCACGCTCTCGTCCGAGGAGGTCAGTGGTGCTGCCTCCTTTTGGGACGGAATTACGGCTTCGCCGGGCATTGCATGTGCCGTTGGCTCGGCCAGGCTCCTCGCGGAAAGATTTGCGCAGTCTACGGGGGCTCGCGACAGTGCGTCGGCCACAACGTTTGTGCTGCCTTTCCTGTACCGCACGACATAGTCGTATTTTTGCAGCAGCAAGGCCCATCTCGCCAACCGCCCTGCGGGTTCGCGAAGTCTTGACAGCCATATTAGGCTCTGGTGATCTGTTTCGATCGTGAATGTGGTCCCGTCGACATAAATGTCGAAGCGCTTTAAGGCAAATACAATAGCCAAGCACTCTTGTTCGCAGGTGCTGTAGTTCACTTCTGCAGGCACGAGCGAGCGGCTAGCGAAAGCCACGGGACGAAGCACACCTTCGTGCTCTTGGAGCAGGACCGCTCCCAAGCCCAGTTTGCTCGCGTCCGTTTGGATCACGAAAGGCCTGTTCAAATCGGGAAGTTTGAGTTCCGCGGTGTCCGCGAGCGCTTTAGAGGTGCAGCGGAATGCCGCCTCTTGCTCGGGACCCCAACTCCAGCTCACGGCTTTTCTGAGTAGCCGCGTTAGTGGCGCTTGGAGGGAGGCGCAGTTCGGGATGAATTGGCGATAAAAATTCACCATTCCCAAATAGCGACGGAGTGAGCTTACGTCCGTCGGTGCGGGAAACTCTCGGATAGCTTCTAGCTTCTCGGCGTTTGGCGCAATGCGCCCGCAATCGAGTGTGAAGCCGAGCAAGTTGATGCGAGTTTCGGCGATTTGAGCCTTTTCCGGGTTCAGCGTGATTCCCGCGGCTTTTAGCCGGTCGAACACATCTTTCAGGTCTCTCAGATGATCTTCGAAGGTGTTCGAGTAGACGACAATGTCGTCGAGATAGGCCATTGCATGTTTCCATTTGGCTTCTCCCAGTATGCGGTCGATCAACCGCTGGAACGTCATGGGCGCTCCGCACAGACCGAAGGGCATTCTTGTGAATTCGAAAAGCCCGCGGTGACAAACAAAGGCGGTTTTCGCCTCGTCACCCTTCTCCATTTGAACTTGGAGGTAGCCTCGGCTGGCGTCTAAGGTTGTAAAATACCGTGCGCTGCCGAGGTTGGACAGGATCGAGTCAATGCTCGGTAGCGGATATGCGTCTTTCCGCGTGACGTCATTTAGACGACGGTAGTCAATGCACAGACGTGAAGTGCCGTCCTTCTTTGGGACCAACACGACGGGGAATCCCCAGGGACTGTTTGACCGCCGGACAACTCCGGTGTCGATCATTTCGTCCAGTGCAACGTCAATGGCTTTTCGTTTAGCCAAACTAACGGGTCGTGCGTTTTGCCTCCGAGGGAGGGCATCGCTCGTGTCGATCCGGTGTCGCACTACATTGGTGCACCCGGGTCGATCTGTGAACATTTTGTCATAATGTCGTAACAATGCCGACAAACGGGATTTTTCTTGCCCTGACACGCTGCATGACTCAGTCAGCAGGGGGTGCGTTATCTCCGACGCTACGGCGCTCGCTTGCAACCGCGTCGGAGAAGGTTGACCTTGGGAGGCTGTTGCCTCGTTTCGGCTGCCGCTGCCTGCCCCATTAACCAGCGGTTTTTCTGGGGTTGGGGGTTCGCAGAAGGATTTCAGAGGAGCGAAAGTGCCCTCTCGGTAGCCACCGCTACTCACGTCGATCACGATCCCTGTTTTGGCGAGAAAATCTCTGCCCAGAATGATCGGAACGGAAAGACTGGGGAGATGAACGAAGCGTTGCCGTCTTACTCGATTTTCCCATCTCGCAACCAACCGGACGGTACCGCTTGAATGTGCGGTGCCGCACGCGAGACGAAAGGTCGTGTTTCCCTCCCTCATTCGGACAGAGTTTTGCCGGAGGTGGGTCAACACTTCGTCGCCGAAAAGCGATGCGCTTGCGCCCGTGTCGAGCAGCGCCTTGAACGTCCGACCCACGATCGTCAACGCCATGAAGGGCGCTGGCGTGCCTGTCGGAAAGCCTATTCTGTAGGCTGACGGCAAAAGAGTGTCTTGCTCCGTGCCGTTTTGAGCCGCCGGGTTGGTTATCGGCGGCTTTGCTCGTTTCCCGACTGTTGAAAACCGGGATTCTGCCGTTCTGGGCATTGTCGAATCAGGTGGTCGGCGCTGTTGCAGCGAAAGCAGCGTGGTTGTGCAACCCTTCTCGAGTCGCGTCGCACGTTTTGCTGCGCGCCGGGCCTTTCGTCCTGTGCATTTGGACGCATTGGCCGCGTTTGTTCCCGGGGCGTCGGTAACTCTTGTCTGTTCCGATCTCGCCTTTGCCACTGCGGCGCGGGTTCTGCTGTGCGCCGCTCGTAGGAGTATGGGTCGAGCGCACGATCTGAGATGTCGTACGTGTTTCGACCCGGTCCGTCTGCGTAGTGGGCGGCTTCGTGCCTCCTGTTTCGGGGCGCCGTCTCCCCATTCCATGCGCAGCGCGGCTCAAGTGCCGATGACGCAGGCGGCGGAGGTCGGTACGCTCGGGCGGCTAGGATGTCTCCCTGGATCCGCCGAGCTTCCGAGGCTAGTTCGTTCAAGTCGCGGAAGCGACTGCCTCGGAGATACGCCGCAAAAGTCGGGTGCGCCTGTCGAATGACGCGCTCTACCCGCTCTGCTTGTGGCGCGGAGGGTTCTGCCAGCTCAAAGAGCTCTTGCATCGCCCTCACGAACTCCAACAGTGACTCGTCTGGGTGTTGGGTCCGCTGCTCGAGCTCTCTCCTCATCCTGCGCTCGTAGTCAGCGGGGAGGAATTCCTGGCGAAAAGCCTTTCGGAACTGCTCGATAGTCAGCAGCTGGTTTCCGGTTAGACGGAACCATCGCGCTGCTTGGTCCACCAACGAGATTGGCAGGATGCGTTCCAGTATCTCGTTGTCCGACATTCCCATGGCCTGTTGGTAACTTTTCAGGTCCTCGAGGAAGTCCGTGGCGCTCACTCGGTCTCCGTATCCTCGGTATGTCGGGATAGGGATTCTGACCGGTGGCCGTGTGGGCGGCGGGGGCCTCGTCGCTGCTTGCAGCGCTCCCGTCAAGCTCTCGATAACTCGTGCTGCGTTATCTAGCAGTGGCTGGTACGAGTTTAGCGCATTTTCTCTTTGATGAGATACGCTTTCGGCTGGCGAGCTGTACACTGGTTGTGTGCCGCCATGTGCCGCCGTGTGTCCCGTTGTGCATAAAGCCGCTGAGCTGGGCCATTGCTCACAGACGGCGGCAGTGTCTTCCGTTTGTGGGGAAGCTGCAGGCCAGTCTGGGTTCAGGAGGTCATCGCAGTACGAGGCTGTGTTTGCCTGTTGTTGCGTCGCCGCGCTTTGTGCGAGCGCGGGGTTGACATCGACAAGCGCAGGTGCGCTTCGCTCAGCAGAGTGGGCTGGCGTGTCGCGAAGAGGAATGCCTCGGGCGCATTCCGGGCATGTTGGGTCGCCTCCGCTTAGAAGCGAGCTCGGCTCAAAAGACACTGCATTGTGTCCGTGCGTGGCTGACGTAGTCACTAAGCCGTTGAGTGGCGTCGGGTTTCGGGCGTTCGCCTCTCCCTCCGTCCACGAAGTCCAAGGCCGGAAATTGGCCTGGTTCGCTGTCATTGCGAACGTGCTGCTTTGTTTGCCGTCGCCGGACGGGCCGCACGTTGGGGCGCCAGATGTGGGATTCTAGTTTACCCCAAAGTCCTCAGTGAGGCAAGTACCCACTCCGTAACTCGTCGGTTGCAATAAAGTGGGTTTCGACTTACCTTGTTGATCGCTGTGAGGTAACACCCACTCCGTAGTCCGCTGCTATAGCGGCTACGGCCGGGTCCGTCCGCTGACTGCCGTTAGGCTCCGATGGACGGGAGAACACACCAAACACAGGGATACCGTAGAAACGTGTTTATTGGCCTTACGCCACACGCTTTGCGCCCGTAGGCGAAACAACAGAGAAGTGAGGTTGGCGCTGCCTTATTTGACAGGATCACCAGGAGAAGGGTCCGCGCTGCCGTAACTGGCAGGATCACGGAAAAGGGGGTAGCAGTAAAATAACGATGAATGCTCCGTCGAGCGTAGCCACCCCTAACCAAGAGCCCCGGCCACAGGGTGTGGCCGGCTTATGTAGCCTGCGGGAAATAGACGCGCCCGGGGAGGCCGGTAGAAGGTCACTCCAAAACGGGACGCGTCCATAATCACTCCCAAGGGTGTGCCGATGGCGCGTTCACCCAAAATGGGCAAGGGAGAGCCGGCCCCTTCGGGGAATTCGACCTCATGGTTCCTTGTATCGGGGAGGCCGACGCCATTGATGACGACGGCTCCCGCGGCCTGCTTGAAGCTAGGCCTAGATAGGGATAGAGGGAACCCAATGGTTCCCACAGAGTGTACCAACCAATGGCTCTGTTCCTTTGTTTCTTGACGTAGCCATTTCCTCGACGTAGTCATTTCCTAGCGACGTTGTCAGTTGCCCCTTGGACTCGCGATGGGTAGGCTGCATGTTGCTCGCTCCGAAGAGAAAGAGCGCGCCTAGAATGATCGTCGGCGCGCTCAACAGAGCGAAAGTGTGCGAAAGCGTCGAGAAGCCTAACGCCCAGCGGCCCAACGTGGTGCGGCCGATGGTGGCGGTTCATCGGCTTCGATTGATCCTCCACTTACCGACGAAGAACTTGCCGGTCTATAGAGTCAGCGGCAACAGAAGCGGGAGTATGAACGTCGTCGCCAGGCGAAAATAACCGACGAAGATCGGGCCGCCGATGCCAAGCGAAAACTAGTAGCTTTTGTCGTAAAGATAACCGCTTCGTTGGCTCTTCATCTTCACGTGAAGTTGATGGGCTCTACAAGTTTTTCTGTTGCGAGCTACGCAAGCGTTTTTTGGACAACCGGCGCATGTGACCAGAGACGAGACCGGCGAGCACGGGCCGAAGGACCGAGGGTAGCTTATGGCGAATTCCGCTCGCAGATATTGAGTGCTCCAAAGCGCCTCTTTTGGAGCGCGCATCTTCCACTGGTAGACCCGGTTCAAGTTGGACATCTTCCCCTCGCAGATTTGTGGGAGCGGAAGCTCTGTGGAGCACTTCCGACCGTGCCGCAACTGCTTCGACAACTTCGGGAGGTCCCCCCTAAGTCGACAGCAGCGCGTCACTGCGCATGCGCGCCACGGGCCGAGCATGTCCGGTCCACTGTTGTCCGGTCCGATCCGGTCCGTTGGCTGTTTACGCGGGTGGTGACGGGCAGTGCGTGCATTGCGTCCTGCGCACTGCTAGCTGGCATGGTTTGAGGGTGCAGAGACGGGACTGCAGCATGGCAAATCGTATGTACTTATATCAGCGATCCCGAGTATCAGAACGAGAAAAAGCATGACAGAAAATCCGAAGAAGGAAGCAGACGGTACGGGGTTAAGCCTGCTCATTTTGCCGCAACTGATTGTTTAACTTTGTGTACTGCATGTCGCTAGTGGCTTTTCTTGCAATAAAACAAGAACATACTAGGCAACGACCATCCAAATGATGGTTTACTACCTTTGTGAGTTTGTTAATGTCCTACCAGCGATTTGAGCTCCGATGATGGCAGTCACTGCATTTAAAGCCCTGCGAGGATAACGGTTTGCCCATCCACATCCGATCCCCGTCCGCAGACTTTGTATACGCCTCCGAATCGCATCCGCAAAATTCAAAACCGTATCCGACTCTCAATACGCGCATCAATTTTACACAATAAAATCAAGCATAAATAAAAATTAAAAAAAAAAAACAATATGGGTGATATCCAATAGCCGTCTAGTTGCATTTGAACAAAAAACTCAGTGTCAGAATACGGCGAAAGCCATTTTATCGTATTATGTTTCATCGCACTTATAAAATAAGCGATCATTCTTTCAGAGACACTTCACATCGCTCGAAAGATGATCGCAGTTAGGAGATCGTCTTGGGGCTCCGTGACACTGACACTTTGTCCAAAAGATGCGCTCAAAGGAAGGAATTTTTAATATTTATTTTCCTATTTGCTTTGCAAAACCCACTTTCAGCTTCGCATATTTTATAAACGTGAACATTCACAAAGGACGGACTAATGACATTGTGTCATTTTATTTGGTCAAACCATGAAAAAGTGCGAGAGGAAAATGCTCTCAATTTTCGCAGCAAAGTACTCGTAAATCTGATAAGGCGCGAGTACACCACTGGGAAAATATCACAATATTCAATAACGGCAGCATCTCCTGTCGGTTTTCATTTTAAACACGAACCCTCAACTGCGTTCTCGGAACTTTATATTTAATAACAACTTAGTGCCAACTGTCGAGGTAAAGAAAACGCGCGCACACGCAATGTTTCACTTGTCGAGGTTGCTGTGTAGAAGAAGAATATCGTCAGCATGGACAGATTCAGACTACTCCGCCTCTCTGAAAGTATAATACCCGCGAATGAGATGTCTCTCTCCGTTGGTGCACTCGATGCTGGGGTGGCATGCACGAACTTCACTACAAGAATGAGGTGCGGAAACTCATGCTGGCGCAAGTTACACCACTCCAGAGGATCGAATTGAGTCTCCTTGATCTACTTGTATAGGCGAATAAGCCACTTGCAGGCTTCTTTAATTTTCTTGTGGCTTGTACGTTTTGGGTATTCTTTGCCCAAAGAACGTTTTCCGCTTTTTCCCTGCCAAACGAGAACACGCATTACCGGGACGAATGATGCTCATGCTATTCTTTACGCTTTCTACCGATACAATTTGTCTCGAAATAGTACGTTATAAAGCTATCTTCTGTGAGAATCAAATATTTCTTGACGTAAAGAAACATTTTCTCCCCAATTGGTACATTTTATTTAAGAAAGTATACTTTGCCCCCGCAATATCATTCGATGACGCACTTTATAATATCACTCACTCATTCACTCTACACTGCGCGGTCGGACACGTTTATGGGCCGCATAGGCAAAAGCGTAAATCCGGACCCGCGGATATCCGCGTCCGATCCGCATCTGCAGCCCCTGGCATCCGCATCCGATCCGCAATACGCCAAATCTGATTCATGTTTATCCACATCCTCCAGTTTACGGTGGATATCCGCGGATAATCCGCAAGTAATCCGCAGATATGCAGGGCTCTACAATGCATGCCCTGGCGTTCCAGGGCAGCGAACGCGGGCCTATTCCTCTCCGTTTGTGACATGGACTCCGTGGTTCGGATAATATACCCCATCTGTGTCGGGTGTTTCTTCTGCTGCTGGACAGCGACAGTAGTGATTTTTCGTCAAAGATTTCATTCAGCTCGTCAAGTTCGAGCTCAGGCAAGTTCAGGCAGCGGCCATTTTTAACTACAGACCGTCTCCGGCGAGTCTCTCTTGATATGCGAAACCATTTTCTGCTCGCCGATCTGGAGCGGGTGCCACGGAGCGGCTTTTCTCCTCCCTCACAAATTTTAGAAACCGATACGGATCTACCTGTGGAACTCACCATTAGCGAGTCAACCGAGTGCACGTATAAGCCGGGAGGAAGCTCAAGGGGAAAAGGGGCGTGATCGTAGCGTGGCAAGCTCAAGCGCATAGAATGAGATAGCATTCAACTAAACATCGTGATCAAGTAGGTTGTGAACACCATGGTGTGACTAGCGTAGGTAGTTTTACCTGGCCGCTAAATGAAAATGATTGACGCTCGTAAATTTAAACGCAGTACCGAGGCGCCTTCATGAAGCAAGTCTCAGCAGAGATGTCCACCATTGGTTTCACCTTCAGGCGGCCTTTCCGGCAATGCTTGTTTGGGCAAGTTTCGGGCATAACCGGGGTTTGGAGACTATCCGTGCGATGTGATGTTCACGCTACAAAAGTTCGATTGATTTACTGAATCAGAAACTTGAAATATACATAAAACATCAAGAAAAAAAGTCGAAGAGGATCGGCTAACCTATAATTATATAAAAGCATGCTTATACTTTAAGCAGATGGAGATAGTTTATGTTCTAAACGCCGGGATTTCGGCGATCGATTCAAAATCAGTCATCGAAGAGCGCGATGCATCTCGGGAAATCCGGCAGATCTCGCGAGGCCTTGACGTTTTCATGTTAGGCAGGGCTAAGCGTACCGTAGTTATGAGCTTTGCCACTTGGAGGTGTCAACGAGTTACGATCTGACTTGGTTGAAGTACCAGAGGGCTGCAGCATATCGCGGAGCCGGCGGAGCTGCCTCGTGTGTGTGATAGTCGACCAACACGACGAGAGCGGTGAGTGTGATGACATCGATGAGGATGAAGACGCCGCCACATCACCAGTGGCCATGATGGCCCAACAGCGATTCGGCCTAAAGCCGCAGTTCTATGCGGCTCTAGGCCACACGACGAAAACAAGGCCAAGACCTTGTCTTTGTCGGGCGCAACAGATAATTGCAACAGGTAAACCCAAGAACAAACCCCTATTTACGAAGCGAAATTATGGCACGTTTTGCGCAAGTTACAATGAAATCCTACGACAGCTCCAGAGGTGCACGCACTTTCTACTATCAGATCAATATGGCCGGCAACATCGCTCGCTTACATCGCGGCGACGACCAACGTTTTTACGTGTTCGCTGTGCGCGTCCCGACTTCGAGCAGCAAGAGTAAAGAAAAGAAAGTACTTTAAATTGAACGCCGAGGAGACGAACGCTGAAACCTGGAGATACCCGAAAAAGCTACGACGGCAACAATTCTATTGACCAAGTGACCGCCACCAAGAACTAGCTAGGAACGCTAGGCCTAGCAAGGCACTCCGACGCAACGTTGCTCCGAGTACCCTGGCCAAGACCATCTGCCCACGAACGGCTGGCTTGATGAATGGAACATGCCCCCGTGACCTTTGTGAATCCTTCCCGTATGAATAGTTTAAACCCTCACCTCTATGTTGGGGTTTGAAGGCCAGTCTTTCCTCTCGTCGTGCCCAGCTTGTTTTCAGGTGTAGCGATTGGAAACGCTCTCGTCGATCGATTCTATCTATCCTTTTTTTAATCTGTGTGATAGACTTATAGAGCTAAAATAATGCCATATGAATTGCTTTCGCAACATGGGTACGTACACGTTTTTCATGCATGTCACTTTTATTTCAACATGACGGTACGCCAGCACATGCCGAATTAGAGCAATTTCGGGAGCTACTCAATGCCGGTCCAATCTTTTTGTCCAGACAGTCACGTCAGCATCGAGTTACGATTGTCTAGGGGTTCAGCTGCTCATAACATCGGGTGTGAAAGATCGTTTTCGAAGCGGTTACCAAGAGCGCGCTGCCAGTGCGGTTCCGCTCCCAGTGGGTGCGTCAGTATAGCGGCTCCGGGAGTTGAGGAGCTCGCGCTCCTTCCACTATACACTGCGAAAAACTACTTCCGGTGCACGTTACTCCGGAGTAAAGGAGTCGCGCTCTCATATACCGAGTCTTGAGAAGGTGCGCGAGGAGCGAAAGGAGTTTGGTATGACGTATTTCCAAATAAAAAAACAAAATTCGAATGCTGAGAAAAAAAAAATCGAGGGGGAAGGTGCGTGTGTTTCACGTGAATCTGCGGTTTGCTTGATTTTGTTAATAGAAAATGCTCAAGGAAAGACGAATTACGCGTTGAGATTTCGTTCCAGCGCAGGCTCTTTTCGGAAAATGTCTCGGAGCTTATTTCGTTTACTGTGGATATGCAAATAAACCACGTAAACGTCCATTTGACAGTGTGCTTTGATCGCCGTGGCATGGAAACTCGGTGACTATTGACGATAATCCTGTCCATGCTGAACAGAGCAAGGAAGGGTATGAACGCGACTTTGGTGCGCCGTTGGACACTCACGCAGCACATGATCCCGACTAATATGTTGTTTGCGTAGCTAAATCGTGGTGTATGCCGGCATGAGACGTTGGCTGACGCTCGATTTCACCGACAAAAAATTATTTGCCAGTCGGGGCCGACTTTTAGTGTGTATACGAATACATCTTAGAGGATGTTCGTAAATAAGTGCAGATCAAACATATGGCCATATAAAATTATCGTAACCGGCGACGTAGATTAATCGAGTTTCATATTGTGCATGTTGACAACGTTCATTTCGGTTTTTATAACAGTAGCTAAATTTTCACTGCCGTGTGAAGGGCTAGATCGCTTTGGATCGCTTCGAATAGCAGCCCTGATGGTTGCAGTCACTCGCTTTTTTATGTAACGACCGTGTCGAGACTTTCTCAATACCGGCGTCAAATAAAAGATATCATGTTTGTCGTCTACTTCTATTTCATTCAAGGACCGTCTGCAACAAGAAATTAAAAGAATTGGGGTGTGGGTATGTTTATACAGCTTTAACTTAGTCTGCCTCAACATGCGACTTGTCTCTCAGCTGTAGATGAGAAATTTAGCCAGTGCAGTGGAAACCCTAACCTGTGGTATTTAACGTGCATTACTCAGTAGTGATACACGACCGCACGTGGGTACGATGTTCGTCTAGATCGAAACGGGCAGGGGTGGGGTTTGAACCCAGGATTCCTGGGTTCTGCAGCGCGAGCTGGCACTCTACATGCTCCGAGCTTGTGTGCTCCGAGCTGAAGATCCGCACTTCTTTGACGTTCAGTTGACGCACCCAGAACTGTGACTCGAGTTACTTCGTTCGGAGCCAAAGGGAGCCGCTACTGAACGTGCCCAATGTGAACAGGTATTTGCGTGGCTGTCGGAGACACGCTGACATTATTTTAGTTAAAACCTATCTTCCTGGCCTTTGGCTCCCCCCCCCCCCCCCCGCATCCCCGAGGTCATGAAAAACGTCGCGCCGGTTTGTTTACATGTGCGCCGTTTCGCAGAGCCGTGCAGGCTGCCTCCTCTTAGCAAGGATGGTTGTTATGTTGAACTTGTAGCGATCAAGTTCGTAGCAGTCGACCATGGCGGCTATCCCGCCGTCGGGAGAGGTGGGAATTCGGGCTCGTTTCAATCGACATTATATCGCACGGACACAATTTACAAACCAGCCCAAACAAGCGTTGCCGGAAAGATCACCCAAAACTGAAACCAATGGTGGCCAACTCTGCTGTGACTTTCTTCACCAAAGCGCCTCGGTTCTACGTTCAGTTTTAAGTAATCTCTACCAGTGAGAGCACTTCCTGTTGTGGCGCTGCTCTTGCTGACATTATGTCGCCACGTTATTTCATCGAAGCTTAAAAAGCAATCTACGAGGTTGTTTTTGGTTATCGTTTGATTCAGTTGAAAATATATTTTCTTGCGTTTTCCTGCGAAATATTGGTGTCGATGAAGTCCTACAGTAACCCGCTTTTGTTTGGAAGCAAAGGGATGACCTCCAAAATTTTGATTCCATAACCCTTTAAACGGGGCCGAACGCAGAGCTCTGCCGATGACGGTATAACTGCCTTCGTCGACTGCTACGCGTACTCGATCGCTACGAACTCAACATAACCACCATCGTTTCTAAAAGAAGACGGCCGGGACGGCACTGCAAAGCGGAGCAGAGAAACACACATTTTGCCGCGGCTTTTTTCGTGGCCTCGGTGATGCAGGAGAGAGCGGTCCTCTAGGAAGATATGCTTGAACTAAAGGGTGTCAGCAAGAACTACAAATATACGTGCTCAAACTGGGAGCGGAACCGCCCTGGCACAGCGCTGGCACCGGGTTGTTGGACCGGGTCTCGGTAAACGATTCGGGAACGTTCTTTTACAACCAATGGACCGATCTTACCAGGAGTTGCGCGACGAAACTCTTACCGCGGTGCATTCTGGTACATGTAGCTCTCCAGCATTCCGGCCGTATCAATGCGCGTCGCCCTGCGTTGGAAACTTTCGGGTTAGCAGAATAATTTTAGTCGGGTGTTTACTCACGGTTTTTAGCGGGTGCGTTTACCTTTTGCGTGCCAGGGTGCTACAATAGCAGCACTAGGCAACAAATTCATCGGATTTTATGTCTTCCCGAAAGAAAGCAGCCCCTGAAAAGAGTGGCTACGTACGGTAAACCGAGCCGGACAGACAGGCTGGAGAAATATATTTTTTTATATGTTTTACGAATTGCTTTATAATTTATATTCACCCTATTGCATGTTAGCTACGGAGTGTAAGATTGCAGGGCACAATACTTTGTAGGGCGTGCCAAAGTGTTCCGTACTTTGGAATTTTCCTGAGCACTTGCTCCGTAGCGGTCTATCCGTTCGTCTATGTCAAACAGAACATCCGCAGTGCTTTGGGGCGGCCGTTTTTAACCAGACTTGTGCTCTTTACTTAAAAAATGTAATGGATTACAATTACAAATTACCGAGCCTCAAATGTAATGGATTGCCATTACAAATTACTTTCGCTGCAAAGTAACGGATTACTTTACTCGTTACGTTACAAATTACTTTCACTTTACTTTTTCCATACAATTAAAAGCAAAAAAAAATAGAAAATATTTTGATATTTTTTTAATGTTCTCCAAGATTACTTTTATATCTCATACGCCCGTATTATGAAAGTCCTTGTAAAAATAAAATACTGTATTTAAGAGAAACAGTGTAGGTGCACTCCGCTCACATGTAAGCTGACAAGGCACCGAAAGCTGCAACCACACACGCCATCCCGCTAACTTACGGCCTCCGGAAATGATCCCTGGAATTGTGCAGACAAAGCTAGCGGTGCGCATGCTCACTAGCAGCGTCTACCTCCGCTACGAGATTCGGAGCTAAAGAAGCTAAAGAAGACTTGCTCTGCGATGACGAAATTGACAAGGGGAAATATAAAGGCACCAAACGTACACGTGCTACTTAGAAATGAAAAACGAAGTAGATGTCATGATAAAGAGACACGTAACAATGAAACAAATGTGTCGTGGTTTGTTGTTCGTGCGATTTCGCTTGCCAACTCATTCCAGTCGACCTTGGCCGGCAGAACCGGGGAAAAGTTATACAAGTTAGTTTTTGGGAAGGGAATATGAACTTTGTTGGGGTGATCATTACGAGGAAAGGTGTGGGGGGCGGAGGGGGGGTGATGCTATTATAGCAAAATTCAATTGAAGAGTGAAATAGCTCATGGAAATGCGATAGCGTAGCAAGATATCTTCTCTGCTGGAGTGTTTGTAAGGCAATTGAGACTTGAAGTTGTGTGACGCTTACAGGTGTGTATTGTTTTAGTATGAATTGAGTTGCCCTATTTTGAAGAGATTCTAGTCTCTCATTAATTGTAGTTCCAAATTTTAGATGCATAGTCCAAGTATGGCCTAATCTGAGCAGTGTATGCTAGTAGTTTCGTTTCTGTTGTGGTCAGGCGCAAATGTCTTCTCATAAATCCTGAAGATTGATTAGCTCTTTATAAATGTAGTCCCGATTATTTCATGAAACATTAGGACTTAGATGAACGCTCGAATATTTAAATGACGTCACTTCTTTTAATTATGAATATATGAGGATGTAGTTATGATGTAAAATAGAAGAATGGCTTGTAAAAGTAATTGTTTTAGATTTTTTTATTTATTTGCATTTGCCATGTTTCACACCATAGCATTATGCTATTCAAGTCTTTTTGAAGGGCAATGCAATCTGATTGATTTGCTATGAGACGGTATACAGCACACTCGTCTGCAAACAGTCGAATTGTTGAGGAAAGATTGTCAGGGAGGTCATTTATATGAACTAAAAACACAACTGGCCTATGAACAGATTCCTGTGGCACTCAAGATTCGACACTCACGAGGGGTGAACTTATGTCATTTGCTGTTGCGGTTGGCTTTCGGTTGTTGAGGTATTGTCGAACACACGTAATTGCCTTTGCGTTAATTTTAATATATAGCAATTTTTTTAATGAGACGACTGTGTGGTACACGATCAAAGGCTTTTGCGGAATCTATAAAAACTGCGTTGGTTTGCGAGGATGCATGAATGCTGGTGTGCAGACCAGTTATGTGATCGAATAGCTGAGTTTCGCATGAGAGACCACGTTGGAATGCATGCTGGTAAGGAAAAAGTACATTGTTAGTTGCAAGGTGCTTCATCACTGAGGCAAATATTGTTTGTTCCAAGAATTTACATGGATAATATGTTAGGTATATGGGTTTATAGTCTGTTGCACAGATTTGGTTTCCGGATTTATAAATTGGGACTACATTGGCTAATTTCCAGTCGGTCGGCACACGACCGGTGTCAAGTGACTGCTAGAACAAGCTGGCAAGCGAAACCCCTGACACACTCTAAGTTAGTTTTAGTAAATTTGAGCATACCCCATCTGGCCCTGGGCTTGTGTTTTGTGTATAGTCGATCAAAAGCACTCATAACACCATTATTTTTTATACTAAAATCTTCCAGTTCAATACTTGAATCTGTGTAAGATAACTCAGCTAGAAAAGGATAATATGTGAACACTTAAAAAAACAACAAAAAACATTCAGTTTTGACGCTGATTTAAAGGTAGAGAGTGTTACGTCTCCCTTTGGGAGCAGAGGAAATTAATCTTTTAGGGGCGAAGCTCCTTAGGGTCTAGCCTTGTCCGTCCGGTGTCCGTGCTCACATCGATTGCCATCCCATATGTCTTCTTAAAAAAAGAAAAAAATGTTTGCGCAGTCGACAGGATTCGAACCCGTGTGGGGAGGCCCCAATGAATTTCTATTCCATCACCTTGACCACTCGGCCACGACTGCGGGACGAGTAGGGGCTCTGAGATGTGGTAGTAACTCAAGAGCTGGGGATGTCATGGATGAAACGTTGCATGTAGCCGCTCAACGTCTATAGTGGAGAGGCCGCTGCGGTCAAATGCGTATATTATCACGTTAAACTCTGCATGCATTGGCTCAACGTTTATAGACGAGAGGGCGCTGCGGTCAAATGCTCAAATGCCTATATAACCACGTTCCATACCACACATTCTCTTTCTGACGTAAAGCGTTGACTTAAGCGGTGGAGATGCGTTCCCACGGCTTCTAGCGGATCCAAGCTGATCCGCTAGAAGAACCACTGGCTCTGCATTTCACCAACCATAAAGCAGTAATAATGAAGTCGAAAGGCAACCCGGAACCCAGCACTACCTATGATCAATAAAAAAAAATCAGCCCCATCAGCACTACCTATGAGCAATAAAATCAGTATCATCAGCATCACCAGAGCTTCGCCCCAATCAACATCATTCACCACGCTGAGATGTTTCTTTGGAGTTTACTACATGCCAGAACGTTTCGGGTCTGATTTTATTATGCTAGGAAAGTCATGGTGAAAAAAATAAAATACATTTTGCCTTTCTTATCTCCTTCTTGCATAGACGTGCGCACTCTTCGTACAAATGCCAGTCATGCTCCGTACCCGAAAATTTAGCGCTTCTGAACAGAAAGGCCAAATATTCGAGATTACCCGTTTTACACGTTTACACTTTTTACACACGTATCAGTATTAGTTCGTTTTTCACAAATTACGAATTGTCTTTAAAGGAGCTGTAAAACTGTTTCAGTGCTCTGCCTAAATAATTTGGGAGTTGGTATCTCGACCTTTCTGAAGGAAAGAACAAAAAACCGCTTTTGCCTGCATGTCCTAGTTTTTATATTAAAAATGGACAAAGATTGAGGTTTTCGGCACCTCTTAACTCCTTCCCCAGCTTCCGAGTCACGTGCGCTGTGACGTCAATGGGAGTCGCGCGGGATTCGGTGACGCTCTCTCTCTAGGGCCATCAGTGAGCAGCGAGAACTCATCCGCTCGCGACAGCGTGATTACGTGCTGGCGGGCGCAGCGCGGACAATATGGCGAAAGCAGGAAAGTCTCATCCGGGTCCGTCCATACCCGTCCGGCCCTGTCCCCCTCCCCTCCGGCTTCTGGCGGCAGTTCGCGGTAGCAGATAGAGCTGACGGTTTTGAGGACTTAGGACAGATGACGCCACTCAAACTCCGTATAATAAAAGTTTTGTCGATGATACCAGGTTTTTGACGGATTTATATTTATGTTGGAGCGACAAGATTTATAGAAAAATTACCTTTTATCAAGCAGGTATTCGCACAACTTGCAGTCTTTCTACAAGTCATACCGCGTGGTTTTCATGGCCGCCGCTCGCGGTTGCAGGTCGAGGAATATTCAAATTTTTGCCTCGAGATTACGCGGCGGAATCGCAACATTTCGAAGGAAGGAGGTGTGTTTTCTGAGCTTTGTGACAAAATAATCAATGTCAAAAGTAGAAGATGCCAATGCTTTCAACGTTAAAATAGTTGCACAGCTCCTTTAAGCATGCCTGGAACTTGCTTAGATATTGCGCTAGAAAATTCGACAGACTCCTTGAGAACACCTCTATTAGACTTAAAATAATCGTAAACGACCTTTCTAAAATCGACTTCCGTAGTTCTCTCAACATCATAGCTGAAGTAAACAAGTCTGTGGTCGCTAATTTCACCAATAACACGCACAGTTATGTTTTCGGGGTGGGAGGTACAAACAAGGTCCTGTACAAAATCACCTCACGTAGTCTGATTGACGAGTTGTTTAATTGAAAAATAATTTAGCAAATTAATAAAGCTTAAAAACTCTTCCTTCCGTGAAAAGGTGGTACACATATCAAGGTTCACCCAGTCAATTCCTGGGTAATTAAAATCACCGCCCAAAATAATAACTGAACGTGGATACTTTGATTGAATATGTTCGAAAATATTAGTTAATTCATTGACAAATACACAGGTGGAATAAGGCGGGCGATAGCAAACACGAACTATAAAATTTTGAAAAGAAACACCAAAGATAGACACCCAAAGGGCTTCTAGAGGCGAGTCAACGGGCAGCACAGTGCAGGTTATGTCCCTGAGGACCGCGATGATAACACCACCGCTCTGTTTGGTCCCTCGCTCTTTACGAAATATGTTGAAATTTGTGCTTAGTAGTGATCCAGAGTTTGGAGTCCTATCGGAAAGTCATGCTTTGGTTCCAATGATTACTTCGGGTGAACTAGAAACATTGGTGCCCGCTAGCTCACCCTGCTTTGATAGAAGGCTTCTGAAATTTGCCAAAAGAAATGAAAAAGGGCGGCCTTACCTCCCGGGGGCAACGGGTTTTCGGGACTTGGGATTACTGTTGCCTCACTGCGGGCGCTCATGTGCCACGTCAGTGGCTTTGGGTTCTCTCGAGATAAGTAGTACACTATCAGTTTCGACATATCGTACACGTACTTCAGGCTTACAAAAAGTTTATCATAAACCATGTTTACTCTATCGTTTGTGGTTCGCACTGACGTTCCGAAATCCCATAGCTTCTTCCGAATTAGCCTTAAGGCCCGTTCACACTCTTGCGACCGAGTAAGACCGAAAGAGACCAGACCGGTTTTAAGCCTCTTGCGATCTCTTAGGACCGGATGCGCTACAGCGGAGCTGTTCCTAAGAGATCGCAAGAGGCTTAAAAACCGGTCTGGTCTCTCTCGGTCGTACTCGGTCGCAAGAGTGTGAATAAGAGTGTGAATGGGCCTTTACTCTTGGCGAGTAATCCTCCTCGATCCAGACTCTAGGACTGTCATTTGACTTTAGCCTCGATGCTTTATAAATCAATTCTTGTTTGTTTCTGAAGTTCAGATACTTAACAATAATTGGGCTGTGAAAGCTTTCTCTCCTTTGACCAATACGGTGTGCTCGTTCTATGTTACCGGCGTTTATCTGCAAACGCGGTCCGAAAAGAAAGTGCGTGCGATACGCTCTTTTCGGGACCATGACTCATTTCCTTCTTCAGGAATTCCCTTTGATAAGCAGGTTACTTTTCATTTGGTTTTCGAACGCGCCTACAACACCATACAATCCATTATTTCTTTGCTGTATTAAAGACACTTGCTGGATTTCTTTTTGAGTTTCCGTAACTAACTGGATTGTGCGCATTATTTCCGTTTGTACTGCCGCGATTTCGCCAACCGCGCCTTCTAGTTTAGACACCATATTTGTTAAGCCTCCGATACCCGACGTGAGTTGGTTTAGCTTGTCCGTGGTCTCTTTCTCATGCCTTACATTTCCAGATATGACAGTGTTAAATTTTGGATGTATTTGATCAAGCTTGGTGTCATTGGGCCCGGGGTTGGCCTCAATGTCGCGAAAAGATATCAGCAGTTGAGCAATGCAGAACGTTACTAGTGGAATGTGCACACTGGAGAGCACCTTGTGCAGAAATCAGGCACTACTTGCAAAATTCAAGGGCTCGTCCTTCTTTCTCTCTGAACATTTTCGACAAAACGTACCTACACGCGCTCTAAAGTACAGAGGCAGCCGCCCATTGTTTACACGGTGCATAAAGACAGTACTCAGAACAATAGGTATTTGCGGTCCAAAAATGACTAGAAAATACAGCAACGGAGTGAGTGGGAAACAAAACTCACCTACGGTGAAAAAAACGTTCACTGCTAGTGTGTTAGACGCTCAACTGCAAATCCCGCTTAGGGCAATGCAGCCGAAAGTTTTTTTGTTTTTGTTTTTTAAGATTGATGATGTGGTGGCGCTGGTTGCCCGATAAATCAAATAGCGGAGCAGCACGCGGTAGTCCGCCTTGCTGACAGCGATCCAGAGAGGCGATGTCCGGGTCCTGATGTGACGAAAAATTTCAAATTTGGAAGAAGTCGGTTAGTCAGTGACCACCTCGTCCGTAAACGATGTTACGAATACGGTGCTGCTTTCGCAGCAATATTTGTCTCTAATATTGTTGCTAAACATTCGAAATGACGTACCTCTTTTTAAGAAGTAACGGTACGCACAGTATTTATTCGCAACAGTCTATAAAACTTTGTCGCCATGAGTTCTCAGCTGCCATGTTCTACCTTCCCTGCATAGACTGCCCCACTTTGCGCATGCGCGTCTCCAAGGAAAACTGCATCGTATTTACACTGCATTGCTGCTTCCTGGTCGGTATTTTACGCTTTTACGGTCACTGACAGGACCGAAGACAGCCCCATCAGAATAATCAAACCACCGATCTCACACAGACCGCGAAGAAGACGTTCTCAGTTTCAAGTAGGAGCGAATCAGCGAATCTTCTTTGACGGCGAAACCTATGCCACTGAACCGGCCGAACGATCGCCGTCGCGTGGCGGATCCGGTGACTCGAGCGTCCGCTCGTCACAAGCCTGTTAGGCCTATCCTCGGAGCAGTCCACGTCAACGCACATACTCGCCCAGTTGAGCTCACGAACGTTACATATGCACACCAACACTGTAACACGAGAACCGCACACGACAGAAGGCAGAACGGCAGGTTCTCGCAGAAACGAGAGTTTCGCAAACTCCGATTGGGTCAACGTGCTTGTTGCGCATATGTTGCCAAGCGTCTATCGTGTAAAGAAACAAAAATTGAAAAAACGCAAGAGTACAAAAAAAAAAAACCGAAGAAGCCTTTATTTTGTCTTGTTCTTGCTTGGAAATGTTTTAGCACGTGCTACGTGACTATTTTCATCTCAGTTAAAACCAAAATGAAATATAAAAGCTGCCGAAACCACTGCAAACGGGAAGAAGGTCAGAAGCCGCATGGCCATTACATCAACAATGGCCGCGCTCGCGGCAGCGCTGGCTTCCACAACGTGTTGGAACGATTGGATAGAAGCTGCGATCGTTATAAAGTCAGCTCCAATCTCTTAAACATGCTCTCTCCTACAATATTTTATGCTACGATTGTGTGTGGATACTTTACCCTTACGTTCCAAAACAGTAAGTGTGTCAATAACGCTGGCGACGTGCGATGTAGCAGACGCCGTTATCTTGTACGCGCTTTTGGGGTTGTAAATGGTTATAGCGTGTTGCAAGTCAAGAAGGTAGGGCGAGGGAAAGGTAGGCTGGGGAGGAGGAAGCAGACGGAACGCTGAAGAGGAAAAGGGGAAACCTCCTTTTCTCTTTAGCGTTTTGTCTGCTCCCTCCTCCCCAGCCTACCTTTCCCTAGCTATCTCGCGTTTGAGGTAGTAAATAGTGAGAGGCAGTAACGGTCAGAAAAGAGTAATAACTGGTGCAGTTATTAGCTTTTTACTAGCTTTTCTTAAAGAGTGCATTCCACCATCGTGGCACTTTAGATTACTTTGATACCGGACTTTTCGCTTTTAATTTTCGTAAGTGCAGTTTCGTCGCGATGCAGAAAATAGAGACAGAGATATGTTTTGTTCAAGAAATATAAACATTGCCCCATCACATTTCGTCGAATTGACGAATGAAACACAATTCACATTTAACTTTATTCTTGCGCATTTTCTGCAATATTATATAACATACAAATATCCAAAGTATTTAATAGTCAAAGAACTAAAATGAAACCGAAAGAAATATATCCATGAGCCTCAATACCTTCTTCTGAAATTGCTGCCTCTGGATATCTCATCACACGTTTTTAAGGTTCTCAAAACATCATTGGCGTCTTGAAAACTTTCTTTTTTAATTAGAAAGCCCCATTAAAATGAACGAGAAACGTAAACAAAATTTCTGCTGGAAAGCCCCGAGCGGCTGTTAAATAGCACGAGAATCACTGCACTTCTGGCTGTATATTCTAATACTACCCACCACCAGAAGACCGCACATGCGGTTTGTTAACAATATAATATATTTAGGCATGAATACACATGCTTCATTGGTGACCCATATTTTATTGAATATTGCGTAAGTAGGAGAATCGTGACAATATCACGGTCTCACATCGCGATTCAGAATCTGTGTTTAGTTTTTCCTTATAATTACCAGTTGAATATTAGTACGGTCGCTTATTTCGTCATAAAATAGATTTGTTATTTACTTAAATTTTACCGCCATGTGTATCAATACCGATGCAAAAGTATGAGAGAAACTCGGAATGTGATCGCCAATCGCGCGGCCTACATGTGCGCCTCGTTTTTTTAAAGTATGAAATGCTTTACAACAGACGCCCCAATTCAAATATTTTGTTCATCCATCCGTCCGTGCTTGCATTTTCCGCTAAATTTAGCGGGGCGAAACGACGTCACGTGGCATAACATCACGTGACACATGTTCCAAGTGGATACATTAACGTCACGTGACCTATTCGTAAATTAATTTCCCCCTTAATGTAGCAAGAAAATTCACTTCCCGTGACCCACAACACCAATTCGATTTCCCCGCTACTTTAAGCGGGGTAATCGGCGTCACGTAATGTAAACACCAATTCAGTTTCCTCGCTAAATATAGTGAAAAAATTAACTTCACGTGACCTATACAACAATGCAATTTCCACGTTAAAGTTAGCGGGGAAAATTGACGTCACGTGACCTGATATCACGTGACCTATGCAAAATTTGGCTTAACCACTAAATTTAGCGAAAAATATACGTCACGTGACTCATCAAATTTCTTTTTCCACCCCTCACTCCTTCTTTCTACTTTTTTATATTTCTCCACTAATCTCCTATGGTTCCCTCCCACCCTTCCCCTCCCCCTTTCCTGGTCATGTGACACACCAGTTTCTCCATTCCTCTCTCCTCCCTTCCTTTTCTGCTTCTCCCAGTCCTTCTCCTAACCGTCCTACAGTGCGCCCCCTATTAGCTTCCCTTCCCCCACACCTCCCTGGTCACGTGACGGACCAATGCAGTTTCCCCAAAATTGATAAAATTATGGGGTCTTTACTCTCGGAACGACTGTTTAATGTCAACCAAACAATTGAAACAATCGCTCCTAAATACTGCATTTCATGCATAATAGGGCTTTGTCGTTAAAGGTCGCTTCCAGGTTTTTTTTATTTTTTTAATGAATACTTCACCTCTCTGCTTGACCTTATTTGCTACTGCTACAGTTACAGAAACGGAGCCCATGAAGCGCCCAAGAGTGAAAATTTAACTCTATAAAAATTATTTAACTAAGAATTATCAAATGCAGCTAGGTGCAGTTTTAGTAGTCGACGTTGTACAGGGAATCTAATGACAATGCTAGAAAACTGAAGCTTGAATATAACTTGAAAGCTCAACATTATGAAAAAAGAAAAGCTTTAAATGTGACATGACCAGAAACTGTTTTTCTCAAATTGGACTGGACACACTTGGGTAGACAAGGTATCATGAATTACTTTATACCTATTATTGAAAGGGCGTCCCGCCGCCTCATGTTTTCGGTCGTGAGGTAAGCACCCCGAAGTTACATGCTCATCGATGGAAAACGTGCCTGCACGAACCACCCGTCAGTCACGTTGTTGATGTCGACTTAGGGGTACCCACGTTTCGCCGAGAAGTTGGTCCCCGGTCGTGTGGGCTAATGTCTCGGCATGCAGGAAGGAATTCAGTAAATGTTGTACGATTGCTAGCTTGGTGTCTGTCGAAGTAATAACGGAGTAGCTAATATACGAATTCACGCAGATAAACGCCCGTCCAGACATAAAAAGTAAGGCAAGAAACTTTGAAATCAAGCCGCCAATCGAGTGGTGGATTGAAACATGGTGGAGCGAGTTTTCTCTTACTCCACGTGCTCCATCTCAACGTGCCGCCAGACTACGATGCACCCCTACAGACTACGATCAGCCAACCTCCGCGCCAACACGCATCTCGTCTTTTTTCCTTGCCCCAACTCTTCGTAGCCGGAGGGCTTTGCTTACATATCCCTAAAATAATACAAATAAACTTCGGCGGAAATCTAGCCTTTTTAAATGTTTTCTGGGAAAGCCGAAACAAGCGAAAACGTAGTCGTGTCGCGTGCAGGTGTTTTTGTTTTCTATTCAATAAAACGATGTTTTTTTGTTTTTGTTTTGTTTTTACGCCGAGGAAGCAGACGCTTAAGCAAACTCGAGATAAAGATAGCTGAGATAGCTTTTTGCTTTTCTCTGTTTTCGTCGCGAGTCGGAAGTTTTTGTTTTGAAGCTTACGCGACCTTGACTTTTTTTGTTGGGTGTTGCGTCGGAGTATCGGTTATATATGTGTTTTGGAGATGTCCCAAGACGGCGATCGCGCAATCAAGGACGCGAGAATGAGCGTCTATTGTTTTTGTTTTTTGCCGGCTTACCATTTTATTGGTCGGTCGTGCAAATAAAGACTGGTATAAAACGGCGTGGGTACATGTTCCATCTTAGTTTCCTTCAGCGTTATATTCATCGTGGTTCTTCTCAGGTGAGTGAATAAGGCATGGTATGATATTTCAAAATAAAACAGGACATATTTTTCTTCTCTAAGTTGAATGTTAGCTTTGGTGACGAGGGAATGTTTTAGAATTTTTATTTTGATGTTTATTCACGATTAAATTTGAATTACTTTCATATAAACATTTATTACCTTCTCCCGCAAATAATGTTACAATTGGTATTAACCTTTTGGGTTTGTATACACTGCTCAGCGCTTGTTTCTCACGGTGGCATCAAATAATGACAAGAATCTCTGGAGAAGGAGAACAAGTGGGACAAAGAGACAAACATATATCTCCAAACACAGCTAGGTGACTGGTGCGCGGCCGAGAAAATTGTCGCGCACCAGTCATCTAGCTGTGTTTGGAGATTTGTGTTTGTCCTTTGTCCCACTTGTTCCCCTTGTCCAAGTATTATGATCGCCATTCTTGTCCAGCTTGCTCGCACCTTTGCATTAATTGCATTAGGATCAAAATATAATTCCTTTGTCAGAAACTTCGCATGAAATAAAAAAATATTATGCGGTTGCAAAATATTATGCAGGCTAACTCTAAGGCACTCGACTTCACTCTAAAAATGTTTCTTCTTTAATAAATGAGTTTTTTTAGATGTTGGCACTGTCTGTACAGTGCCGGCTACTTCATAAAAATGCGCGTAGGTATATTTTTCGCAGAATGCATGGCTACCTGACCACGGTATTACAAGAAGGTCTCGGTCGAATAGTTTTAGGGAACCGGTTTTGCGCGTCATCTATGATACGATGGGCCCACCGGTACGAACTGCGCATGCGCTACCGCAGAAGACTCCCATAATATGCGCAGTGCGTAACGGAGAGCCAATCATACCCCATCCGATAGGCAAAAACGTTTCCCTAAAGCTCTCTAATGACGGAACCACAAAAACAGTCAATATAAAAAAAAAAAAAACAGTGGAGGCGAAATGAAGCGTGCGATGCAACAGCGATCATGGAGTCTTGCATGATCTGGTAATGCTCAGTGTGAAATCACAGATATACATATTTAAGTCGGAGTGTTTTTGAGGCTTATATTTTGCCAATGCACCTGTATTCCGAGGATAATATAGTAGTACCACTATTATTTTGTATACCGCAGAAAACAAACAAAAGAACCTGCCATGATTTTGATTTTTATATTTTTCAATTTGCGAACCTTTATTGACTGGGAAACCAACAACAGTGATACAAATTTCAAAATAACGCCAGCAAGTCACGCGGCGATAACAATGTTGAATAGGAACGAGAATATTGGACTGCTCCTAACAGCTTGATAGACCGCCATAGTAAAGCCGAAATTGGCACGAGAAATGCTTTGATGCCCGCCCGGGATCGGCCTTTGTGGGCCACTGTAATGCCTGGGTTCGAAAGAAAGATTTCATAAAGTCATAAAGAAACAAATTTCAAAGCAGGAAGGTTGATTCATGTTTTTTGCCTGAAGATATGGCGACATGCGTTTCAAGGATATATAATATATTACGATATTTTTTTCTAAAGTAAATTTCGTTCATTTACAACAAATTATCTACAGACGCCGATTTTTCTTTCTTGATTGAGAAAGGAAATGTTTATAAAAAAACAAGATTCTTAAATTTAAAAAAAACGCATTTTTATTAGTGATAAACTAAATGCGCCTTGCCATTTTTACACGAGCAAACAAATAGAAGCGCAACTTATACGTTTGTGTCTATTTGCAGTACCCCTAGATTTCAACATGAACGCTGCCCTCGTGCTGCTGTTGATTGTTGCCGTTGCAACCGTTGGGTGAGTCAATATATTTAGTACTTCTGTATAACAAAAATAATCTGAGGATCATGTTTTTTTTTCTTTTGTGCGAAGAAATAATAGTAGGGAAAGGTGATTAACCCAGTCACGCGCAATGTATATTGTAAGAGAGCGAGCTTCATCGTTCTGCCGGATCGCAGCAGACCTCGAACAGTGTGGCGACTCAATTTCGAGGCACTGGTGTGCGTCATTGCTCGCGAGAAGTAACACCATCCTAGAGAAGTGCATCTTGAACTTTTTTAAGAGTCGCGTCAGAAGGCGAATGTGACTCGTGGGAATGAAAGTCCTCAGGCAATTGACACGAACGACGTGTGGACCGCGAGTACGGCTATTAAGAGTTGGTGTTGGAGTCTCGGTTAGGTTAGGTAATAGACGGGTATTGACTACAAAATAACTCAAAATATCCCTTTATGCCCATAAAAAAACACAACAAGGCGACTTGAAACGAATATGAAAGCAAGTTTGGGCGAAAATATTGACAATCTTTGTGTCAGCCATCATTGGTCGTAATACCTAAATGTGTGCTTTGTAACATACCATTATAGGGATTTTCATTCACCCCGAGTTGCGCGTGGACTTTTCTAAATTTGAAATAAAAAATGTTAATTGTTATTTTGATGTTACTTGAATTACTTGAAAAGAAATACTGATAACTTTAGTGACAAGCAGCATCACCCATCACATCCATTAATGACAATCATGTCTTTTGCTTCTTCGAATACACAGAGTTCTGTCCACCAGTCCTCCTAATTGTAAAGATGTAACCTGTGACACGGCGTCCTGCGCTCCTGTTACCTGTACTTGTGGGTCTCACAAGGGCTCATGTGGCTGCTGTGACTTCTGCAACAAGGTCTGGAAAATCATGTGATTCTATTAGTATAAAGTATTTAGTTACAGATAGCCACAGAACACAAATTATTTCTCTATAAAATTTACTGCGAATACGCAAGGGCATTTTGAGGGCTCCAGATTAACCTGCTATGTTGCTTTAATAGAGACACGCAAGGACTTAGAGCATTGTGTTCATCAACAGAAACCTTCACTCTCCCTCTTTTCTCAGTAGAGCAGTAGACCTGCCTGTAAAACCGACGACGTGTGCCTAAGGTACAGTGTATTTGTGTGTACCAGCACTCAGGCTTCGGCTGTTCCTGGACACAAGAGAGAAAGAAAGAATAAAGAATAGTGTGAACACTAACAAGGCGTGCCTTAGGAAGGATTATTTTAATTTGGACGCCTTCAAGAACCTTAAAGTGCAACCGAAGTCTTCAGTTTTTGTTTGTCTACCATCGCATTCCCTACTCGTTTGATTGGTGACAAATGAACCCAAATTTAAGGTTGTCATTTTGTGAATCTTAGGTTGGTACTATGCTTCGCAGCCACCAAGGTGACTGGACTCTATACATGCCTGTTTTGTGTTGTATGTTATTCCCCGTTGTTCCTGTATTTCGAGTACACGTGCGTCTTGTATCATAACTGGCACATCAACATTGTGTTCATAAACAGACACACTCTACCGCCCCCCTCCCAAATTCCTCAGTACACAAGTGGTTCCTCTGAATTGCGTTATAGTGCAGCATGCTTAGAAGTATTTTTAAAATTATTTATGGCTGTTTCGACTACTAGAAGATGAGCGAGTTATTCTTTCCCTAACAATTGAGCGGTAAGCGAAAGCACCTTCGTTGTGCAAGACGCGTTCATTATTTCAGGGAGTTCTCAACTAAGCCAATGATCAAACCTCATATTCAATTTAAAAGTGCCCAAGGAAATAAAAAAATACTGATGGTGACTCAATGCATCAGCCATCAAGGATGACTTGTGGAGCCGCTCTTTAAACACTAAAGGTATCTAGCTCCATTGCCGGTTATTAGCACGTTAAGCATTTACGATCGTACTTGCTTCAAATGGCCCCCTTCATCATATTGGGTACATTGTCGTCAATTTCATAATTTAAAGCAATAAAAAGTAAATATTGGATATGATGTAAAACTGTTTCAAAAACTTTGACACCAACCTAATATTTTATGTGTAATTTTAACGAATATTTATAAAACATAAACGAAAAAAATTTGATATAAACGTCAAATATCGTATTTGGCGAAAACATGTCATGACATTGATAGTGGCTACTACTCTAGTATATCGCTAAAACAGAATGGTGTTGTTTTACTTCAAAACCCAACCACAAAATAAAATTAGAATCCTGAATAAAATTCACTTTTTTTTGTAAATATTATAACACCGCTGCTATATGCAAAAGAGTGCGCAAAGGCGTCATTACCTGGTCCTGCATTCAGTGCCTAAGCCTTATCTCACACCGCGATAATTTTTTTTATTATGTCGCCTCTTACACAAGCGTTAACCTTTCCCGCTTTATGACAGGACTCAAGGACGTAGGTTGTGTAGCCGGCACGCATTGACACGTGCAAGCCAACAGGAGGTGTACGCTAGGCAGCTGAAGCAGCGTTATGTAAAAAAAATATATATATATATATGAAACAAAAACGACATCTATGGTAATATTTATAATATTTTAACCGGAATAGAATCACGGTATATAAAGAAAAAATATTAATGCAAAGCCTAATTCGCGTTCACAAGAAGCTAGCGAATTATATTTTTTATTGTAAATTTACCATTTCCTCGATAAGTTCTACCGTGCAAGCGCAACAGTGCGCATTTACCACTAACTTCATTTCTGATGTTTTGCCATAAAATGCATTTTACTAAAAAAAAAAAAAAAGGAACTAGCTAAACCATTTTTTAAAACAACAACAAAAACTCTACTTTGCCTTTTTGCAAAGCATATGCATCTAAAGGGTATTCCACGTAGCTTTAGCCAAGGTATAAAACTATTTTGGTGTATTTTAGGAAGACGAAACCAAACGAATAAGTTTGTTCATTGTTTGGAGCAAGTCGGGCTTTTTTGTATTTTTACAAATAACTAATGAATTAAGATTAAGTATTGAGCTTTTGAAATATTCAAATTAGAGCAAACTTTCCAATGATAAAGTTGTAGAGCGTCCTCGGAAACACCTAATTTAGTGGTTTTTACCAAGAAACCTCTAAGACGATTCGTTTTTCCGAACTTAAAAAAATGCCCAAACAAAAAAAAAGCACGAAAAAGGCGAATCTGTCAACAGCGCCCAGTCAACAGTGCTATATTCAGCATGCACGCCTAGTTTATTCAAGCCATGACTTAGAGCGCTGCAATACAAGGTGCACATGCGCAGTCAGACGTTTTTTTTTTTCATAATTCGCAAACGTTTTAGAACCCAATAAAAAACAAAGATGTTAAGAATCATTGATAAAAACCACTAAATAAGTTAATTGGGCAAAATACAACAAAAAATTCTGACTTGCTTTAAACAATGAACAGATTTATTTGTTTTGTTTCATCTGTCTAAAATTCACCAAAATATTTCTAAACCTTGGCTCAAATTACGCGAAATACCCTGGAAATATTAAATTCGAAATATAGCCGGCCTCATTAAGTCATTCCCTACAATAAAAAAGCCAAGTTATCACATTGTGGTGACTGATCGATTTAGAGTATATCGCGCACGACATCTTTGGTTCTACTACTCAGAAACTTATTGATGCGCTACTTGAGTATGGATTATGGGCTATTGATAATCATTAGGCTTAAGAAAAGAGACTTGCGTATATTGGTATTGATTTTAAAATAAAACATAGAAACATTATAAGCTTCTGGAACCGTTATAATATGCGGTTACTTGCAAATGGGGCATAATTGTTAGACTTTAATTTTGAAATTTTTGAAAAGATGAGAGTGTTCCTGAGTATATCGACATGTTGCCTTCCTTACAATGTTGTTCCTGTCTGTTAACGATTGTCACCCTCATCTCTTTCTTCAATATCATTTTTCTTGTGTACAATCTTCTAAGACGCAAAAAGAGATGACAAACAAAATGAAAAGCCTCTTATATTGCAAGGACAGCTAATATAAATGTTGTCTTTATTTCAGGTCTTGGCGTCTGAGGATTTTTATCCCGAATTATCGATCCGCGATATATGCACAGGCAGCTGAAATCATAGTTGGAGCGGTGTTTTCCCAGTCACAAGCTCGCGCTCATAACGTTACGTGTTACGGTAGGCTTCGCTAGAGCCGTAGTGCTTCCTGGGTCACTAAATAAATGGCATTCTTTAGTTTCTGAATATAGGATAGGCCCCAGAAAGATTGTGGCTGAGATCTTCGCTCCCCACAATGTACATTTATAAAGGGAAAAGTTTGCTTGAACGTCGTTTAAAACAAAATTCAAAAATTGTGCGCAAACTTAAAATTGGTACAATTTTGCACACCGTCTCGAAAAGAGAGGACATGTGAATATTTGGGGTGATGCATTTGTGAAAATATCGCGGAACTTAAAGATGTGATGAGCAAAATACTTTCGGCATGTTTTAATTCCTCTTTTTTAATTTTGCAGTGTGCTGGCGAAACATGTATTAAACTTCACAATGAACGTTGCGAAGAAGGATACGAGTGCAAGCTGAACGATCCGGAGGCCAACATCTTCCAGGGAGCCCCTGGTACATGCGTAGCAGCCACGCCCCACGATCACGCGCACCACAGCAGATAGGGGGAAGAATGAAAGATTGGATAACATTTCGTCCTCGACCTTGTTGTAATGGATCATATTATGACGAACCTTTGCGGGAGTGAAGAGTCCTCCAACCATTTCCACAACGGACATTGATACAGGTTTTATGTTAGAGAATGGGAGTACACCTCGCTATGACAACGAAATAAAAATGGTTTTGGTGGCTCATTGGAAGTATTATCAGCCTTCTTTGTGGTTCGTGTGTTTTAGATTATGGTTTTAAGTAGCACAATTGTTTTGGCTGAAATGTGTTTTTTTTTTGTCTCTCAAAATGTACGACCTTGAACACCCAAAAGAGTCAGGGTTTAATCAAACTTGATATTCTTTTACCCGAGTCGGGGTATTTTGACCCAATATTGCCAAACAGTTAGGCTTCACTGCCTGCTTGTTCGGTTATCCCCTGGCCTCTTCGGGTATACATTACCAAACAAGTGCCAGAGTTAGGCTTCACTGCTCATATGTTCGTGTGATACTTGTCATATTTGGCGTCTGTCTGGCTCTTTGGCAATTATGTGACGAACCAGAAAAAAATCACAAAAGAGGCCAAAGAAAAGTACTTCCATACTAAGAACGTAATACCCTAAAAGGCCCGCAGTTAGGCCCCTAGGACTGCCAAACTTGGGATCAAGTCTCGCATTTCTTTGGCGTGCTGCTTGGAGCGTATATCTCGGTATGATTTGCCTCCTGAGTGTAGAACGTTGAGGCAGCTAACCACAAATTGGGATCTTTAGTAATACACTTTGGGAGCTATCTCATAAATGTCAGACGAGTTATTAATTACAACGTTCTTAATTACAGCTGTATCTGGCTAATTCCCGAATATTCCTGTACAATTTGTGGTTTCTTTTAAATGTTGGTGACAGGGAATAATATTTATTAGAAATATTTTATGTCTGAGGACAACGGATATGATAACAATATTAGAGCAATGCAAAATTGTTGGACAAGTCATTAATGAAGCAAAGCGTTCCTGTGTTTGTGTTTTAGATGGTACTCACAACAGCGAAGAGCTCAAGAAAAAAGTAGATGCAGCAGAAAATATTCTAATATGATGTATTTCCTGCTATATTGTTTTTAAGAATTCCAGATTAAAAAACCAAGAGCTAAACAAAAGCGCTTCCGCTTGCAAAAGTTTAATCTCAGAGCTTAACTAGCCAGTCGTAATACTTCCAGCAGAAATAATGCTTTTCTTATATAATGTCTGAAGCGTTATGGGAAAACGAGCAACATATACTACTGAAGTGAATACCAAGAAATTATTATCGCAGAAGGTTTGTATGGCATCTCGTTATAATGCGGCGTTTGCCCGTGTCAGAATGAATTATATTATAAGTCTACGGGAACAACCAATAAGTATAAATATACCACCCCGTTTTATAAAATTGGTGACATCAAATTTATATGTTTTGTATAAGTCGTTATATAGCATACACGTAGTAGTAGAAGACGTTGAATTCGATTGCCTGACAGATTAATTTGGCCCCAAACTACGTTCTTATGCAAAAAAACAAAACAAACACTATTTCTATGGCCAAAGATCATAAACAAACATCATTGCTATTATTATTACTAAAACTATACAACAATCTATTACTAAACTCTCTGGTAATCTAATATCTTCTCGGAAATGAAAAAAAAGCTAAAATAAAGTTTATATGCTTGAAACTCTGTTTGAAGTTTCGAATACAAAATATTTAAAGTCGGTTAAAAATACCTAATTTTACCGTTTGTTTTATTCTTCTCTTACCCAATAACACCGGGGTGCAAATAATGCCTGACCTTTTAAGTATTTTTCTGGGGTGCCATAAACGACTTGTTACTGAATTCCTAAGCTCACGTCAACGCCCGACCGATTTCCCGGAAATGCCTAAAATGCCCGAAGAAAAGTAAATACATGCTGTCGTGCTCAATACCAAGGAAATGAAATTAAAGAGGCAATGAATGTTTGGTGTTTCTTCTATGAAGGCCATATTCCCCCGACTAAATTGAGACAAACCTCGTTTTCTCGTTCGGCCAGCGGAATGAGCCCACCTTGCTTCTGTTTTCATATCCAAACGCGTTTCTTTCTATTTCGGGGTTTAAACGGCACGGTTTAGATCAAGCAAACGGTTTAGATAAAGCAAGGAAGTGGGTCCGTGTGTTTGTTTTGTTGTGTTTGTTTTGTTCTAGGTCCCAAGTTTTCAGTTTGGGATTGAGGTCACCGGTTACGGTTGAGGTGAAGACTAGTGTGGGTAGGATTGCATAGATAACAAATGTTGGTCTTGAGACGTCGGTGGTCGGTGATTAGGTTATGGATATATAATACATTGAGTAAATAAACGTAGTAGCTGAGTTTGAGACGTTCTTTTCCCCTGTTTTTCTTTTTTGACCAAGTTTTCCAGCTTTTACCAGTCTAGGGTTTTCTACATCATGATGGGTTATATATGTTTTTTTTTGTATTTTGATCTGCGTGGCGTAAACTTCGTAAAGTCTAGGCTTCTTCTAAAATTTGAGACGTTTAGTTTTAAAACAAAATGAAAACTCAAAGGAGCCGGGAAGGATGGCTGGGTTTATATGATTGTCGTCAATAACATATTTGAATCGCGTTTTGATGCACACGGTTAGCGACAAACCATCTGTGCTCTTTGAGTGTAATCTATGTATAGTCATGTCAAACTAATTTTTGAATGCGTTTTAGTATTCATAACCCAGGATTTTATAAAAGACATGACCCAAACATCAACATACAAAAACCTGAAACGAAGGCAAACATCCGAGGGACAATTTTTCCAAAGACGCCTGATTGTATTTTTTAGAAGAAGTTTTCGGAGTTTCCCATTCAAAATTATTTTACGTACGACTCATATCAGCACATTCCAAAGGGTCGAAATATATATTTTTATTGTTTGTTTATTTTGAAATCTATATTATGGAAGATGATACGTTTTGTTTATTATCTGTAAGTTCAGCATGTTTTAAAACAAATGCAAGTTTTTCATTGCCTCACATTATTATCGTGTCGCTCTCCCAGCCGTCACCTAGTTCATAAGTAAGAAATATTTAGTGTAGGTGTTTTGTTTTCAATACAATAAAACAATATAAACTTTTAATACCACCTCCCTAGTAGTTCGGGTGCCTCTGGCATGCGGCACTTTGGAAGCCATGCTAGCGTTTGGCTGTGGAGCTCAAATTAGTTGACGCCGAGTAAGCACACCAAGAATGACGCCATTTTTAAAACACAGCAACAGTGTAACATATACATTTTTTAGCTTTCTTTTCTAACCGAAAAAGACCGGTTTCGAGGAAGGCTATTCGGTGACCAATATATAAAACCCGAAAACGTAAATAAAGAGTTTTAGAATAAAGTACGCAATTTTAGCGCACGTTAGTGCTAAATTTAGTGCTTGTGTTAGCGAACGCTATGCGAGAGAGTTTTCGAATAGCGTTTCTCCGCCGCGACGCAAAAGCCCAAGCATCTGCGCTTGGAACGCCACCGTGATACAGTCACAATTTTTATTTCCCACACTAAATACTGTAACTTGAGAAAAAAAAACATTTTTTTTTTATTCGGAGCAGCATTTTAGATTTGTTTAAACAAGAGAATGCGACGCGAGCAGTCCACCGGTCGGGTCCGCTTGCGTCCCCTCGGCAAGAGAGGTCTCGTGTACTGACCTCCGCTGCCTTCACCGAGAAATGTCCGCGCGTCGCGAGCATCGAGTTGCCGGTGATCGTTTCCCACCTTACTGGGTTTTCCAAACCGAGTGCAATGTCGTCCGGTATTAAAAATTGCGAGGATGCCTCCAACGTCGCGCTGACGACTCCACCAAAGCGGCCGCAGACATGGTCCTGGGAGCCGCCATTTTTTAACTGTTCTCGTCTTGGCTTTAGCCAACTTCTCATCACGAACCCTCCTTGGAGAGTCGCAAAGACCTTTTGCGTACGCGCGCACATTCCGAAAAATAGCGCACGCTAAAATAGCGCACGCAAAGCGCAAAACGTGGTTTGCGTTCGACGCATGCGCAGTGGCGACGACGCTATTCTTTGCGTACGCAAAGCTTTAGCGTGAGCTATTCTAAAAGTTCCTAATAACTGGAATGAAATCGATTCCATAAATATAACGGTAACCTTAACCGTCACCGAGCCGTTAATATTTTCGGTTTGAGTCTCTACTTGAAACTACAATGTCTCGAGTCGCGCTGTGGGTTAAACATAGTAAAATAATGTTTTTCTTCCTCCAAGTGCTCCAGCACAACGTGCTGGGAAGCCGAGTCTGTAGACTACCAACAACCCACCTCTTTGACAACCCCTGTCCTTGGCCTTCCCCTAGATCATTCCCTCCTTGACCATAGCGCTTCGCACGCATACATCGACAATGAGGAAACTAAATATCGGAGTGAAGTTAGTGTTTAATCTAAGACCTTTCGGTCAAGAAAAAAAAAAAAAACTGCCAGACCGTGTGCCGGTGTTTTTTTTTTTTTTTTTAGGGGATTATTTTTATGTGCTTGGCCATGAGGAAACAGAGACCAACGCAAACATCGTGATTGTGTTTTGGCTGAGAAGAGCAGTTTTGTTTCCAAGCCTATACAGCCTCGCCTTTTTTGTAGGGTGTTGCGTTAAAGTCTCGATTTTATATCCGTTTTGGAGATCTTCCGAGAAGGCAACCGTACGGTCAAGCCGCACTTTGAAACCCGTTTTAATCGGATTAAAGAAAGCTGTTTTAATTGGTTTTTAATGAAAAGTTTCCTACTATTTTCTGTCAGACTTGTGCTCGTCGTGATTCTTCTCTGGTGTGTATATAAGACATTGTCTAAGAATGCATGATAAAACACATTAAATTACTTTGTAATCCGTGCTCACTTTCGCATTGGCTTATTGACGGCTAAGGTTTGGAACAGTTTTCTGGATGTTTATATACATTTTTATTTAGTTGAACATTAAAATACTGTACATTACGTGGTGTTGCCCCTATAAATAGTATTGGTTTTAACCAGTTGGATTTGAAATCACTCCTTAGCTGCTGTTTGTAACGACCCAGATAACAAATAGTTAACATATATTCTTGAAATATAACACAAAATAACCTGCTATAAACGCCAAATACATTAAAAAATATGTCTGAGCGTATATTTTTTGCAGAGTATACTCTTTATCTGGGGACGGCAAACGTCACGGCTATAGTTTTCAGGACTTAGCCGCGAACTGATCCGGCCCCGTCAAAGTTGCCGTGTACAACATCACGGCTGCAGTTGTCCCGACCCCTCTTTGATGGTGCGAATGGCTATATAGGTGACTCCGTTGGCGGCCCTGTAATATTTGGCGGCCCGTTTGTGCAGGGCCGGCAAGAACGGGCCGGCTATGCGCATAATAGCGGAAAAAAACACTCTGCTCTGCGCTAGATGGCGGCAGATGCGGTCACCCAGCGTGCCTCGCGGGCGCAGCAGGGCGGGCACGGATGCGCATAACGGTCATTTCTCTTCTCGGTGTGCAAGGACGACGAATTGTGAACGTATGAAGTACGAGTCTAATCGGAAGCATCTGCGGGTGACGTTTGTTTTCATATCATGGTGATGGAAGCCTATGTTAAAGTGTGCGTCGAAGCCGCGGGACAGTGAGTTAGTTCTTCAGGATGCTCACGCCGAAGGATATCAAAGTAATTCAACGCGGGCGGTGTAATCATGAGGGAACATGTGAATGCGATGGCGCCATGCGGCCCGCTGATCTGATGGCACGACCAGCGCGACCACCCTCTTCTGGGCCAACTTGGCTGGTGCTGTTACTGCGGGCACAGTTCTCTTCAGCGAAACCGACTGGGTAATTATGTAGCTCACTGGCTAATAACGGAATAAAGTCAAGTGTTGAAAGAGTTCCTAACTAGTAACTTTTGTTCTCGCCAACAGAGGACATCTTGGACCCTGTCCTGGACGATACAGGTACCTATACACAATATTTTTGTATTCTAAGATGCACGTTAGGCATTGCCTCTTTTCATATTATTCAGATACCGGCTGGCGTCGCCGGTGGAAAGCGGAAAACAGGTTTACTTGATTTCACCTTAGCATGGACTTACCACAACGACCACAAACGCGGACTCTTCGCGTTTGACGCCGGCTCGGCTGCGCACAAGCACTCGTGGAAGGTGACAATTTTTAAAGTTATCGGGTCACAGTTGTAGTCCTTACGGTTTGCCTATATGCTAAGGTGAGGCAAAGGAAACTAACCACCAATGCCTCAACGGTGGCCACCAGCATTTTACAGCGACAAGGTGTAAATAGTTTATAGGGGAGCTTTTCTGTTGCTGAAGTGTCCGCCGATAGAGCACGGCGTAAACGGCGCACTCATCAGCTTGCCGTCCGAGGAATATAGTCGCGCGTCTCGGCCGGCGTCGACGATCGCTTTGAGCAAAAAAGGACGGCCACGCAAGGGACATTTATACTAAAATTGATAATTATTGCAACACCTAGAATACACTAAGTTTGTTCTTGTGCGTGCACCCTCCTTTGCTCACGCGACCGTCGACGTCGGCCGAAACGTTCTTTCAGTGTGAATGAGCCTTCAGGGGAGACTCGCGTCCCTGCGCCAGACGTCCAAGCGTGACATATGAGGACAACCTCCGCCCACCGCATCGCACCCTACAAAGTACCGCTGTCCGCAGTGAAGGGGTGCCACACTAATTGTTTTAAAGTTTAAAGCATGTTGAGCTCTAATCGGTACGCGCCCGGAAGCGAGAAAGATAGGCAGCCGTTTTACGCACGCCCAAGCAAAGAGAATATACTCGGGTGGCTGCGTCTCAGATGGCTTCATTCCAGCTCTCGCTGTCCACCATCTTACGTAGAAATCTTACCAATTTTTCATAAGTTTGTGCTCATGGTGCAACAAAGTATACATGTTAGATCATATTTCAGGCACAAAGTTGGGATCGAATTTGGTTTATTTATAAAAAAAAATTTGTGTTGGTGCAACTGCGCGTTGCACACATTTTCGTCCTCATGTTATTGGCAATTGAAACGTCTAGGGCGGAAACTGACCTTTTCCAACCTATCGGAGGTAGCATGCCTGACTCCTTCGCATTTCGCTACATCTTAAGCTACTAAATATAACTTTTGGTTACACTCTAAGAATAAGCTTTTATCAGGCTAACTGAATTTAAGAAATGTATTGTATTAAACAATATTTTTGAAGAAATGTCAAACTATCTTTTTTACAATATTTTACGCAGTTTAGCAAGGTCTGTACCCTGACCTGACCATACTTTTAAATTCAGTAATTACAAAAAGTTAATTATTCAAAATGGTTAAGACCATAGTTCTCCGAACGTCAAATTTTAAAAATATTCATATTAAACAAATTAGCTTTTTATGTGCGACGTGTAGTTTCTGAGCAACGATTTAGCCGGCGTTTCATGACGCAGGCTGTATGGTATAGCCATAAGACCTGTAGATCCTGGCAAGTGGACAGCCTCAGCTCCCCTTCCTGGTCGCGTCAAAATTTACTGTTTTGTTCCCACTCTTCAAACTGCCGCCAAAGCTACAGTGTCTATTCATATGACGTCAGACTGCTTTTAATGTCGAGGAACTACACACAAGCAAGGCCCTTGAAAGCAGATGCGGTTATCTAATTGACTAATTTGTTTCGCCTTATTTTGTTTTCCGCAGAGCTCACGAATAAACTTTATGTTAGGTGCCATGTTTGTGGCCGTTGAGTCAACATCTTAATAGACTCTAACGTCCAGCAAGCTACTTTCTAAAAAAACCTGCTGTTTGCTAAATTTTAAAACGTGATTGGGATACAAGAACTGTTCTCTTTCCCTTATTCCCTAATAATAAAATGCTGAAAATTCTTAATCGCAGCAGCATCATGGCTTGACGACAGAGGCAACTGGCCTTCAGGGGTGCCACGGAGACCCGTCTTATGGCATGAAGCTCCGGCAGACTGCAACACACTTGGCTCGGCGAGCGCACCTGCAACTGTGGCGGGTCCTAGTTCACCAACTGTGCCAAGTGAAAGCAACGGCCATGCTTCTACCAATGTTTCAGCAAGTGACACAAGTTTTCACATACTTTTCCATTTTATTGTTTCAATGTGGTATTTAATACAACAAAGCACCATCTGTATCTTACGCTGTGCATATAATTTAAACAAATAAATGATTGTTTACCTGCGGACCCACTGTTTGTTTTAATGTTTAGAATCCATCGGCCTTGCCCTTCAAACAATTACTGTATATTTACTTTCCCCTAGAGCACCCGGGAAGTCAATCGCTAAAGTATACAAATTGAGCTTGATAATGATTTATCAATATATTTTCCGACTCGAAAATAAACTTGCGACGTGACTTCTCACAAGGAGACGTCAGGCTCAGTGCCACGTCACAACTTTGATTTTACGGTGAAATTTTCCTGTACTTCTCATTCGCCTTGCTTTCTTCGTGGATCACAGTCCTGGACCCTCCGAGGTACTCTGTGGGGAAGTGCACGACGGGACATTTTTATAGCCAGCAGAAAACGGGCCACCTAAAAAACGGGCCAGCTAGAAAACGGGCCAGCTAAGAAACGGCCGGCAAGATCCAACTTTTCACGGCAAATTTTTGGGCCACCTAAAAAGGGAGGGCAAACGGGCTGGCAATTTTAGGTGCCTCCAAACTTTGCCGTGACAAGTTGGATCTCATTTGTCACGGCTATAGGTGGCTCCCTAGGTGGCCCCAGATTAAGAGTGGTATGCATGAAGGGCCGATCGCCATAACACAGGTAGGAAGCCTTGCGATTGATAATTTAAATATTTATAATTTATGAAAATCTTCCGTCGGCGATGCGACACTGATCATAGAGTCAACCCACAAATCTTATAGATTGGTCGGAATGACGTTCACGCATACCAATTATTTCACAACAAATATTGATTATATAAAATGAAATCGGCTCATCTGAAGTATAATATGTAGAAGAACTAGTATGAAAAAGGGCGAGATATCTTTTTTTATCATCATTCAAGTACAAATGACTAGGTACGTGCGTATCCGATTACACCGCTGTCACGGGACAATCTATGAGGGCTCTATCTCAGCCGATATAATGAGATGTAATAGCAACGAACGACGCCAGAAATAGGCGTTCGTTGCTATTAAAATAGGACAGGCGTTCAGTCGGGTCAGAGGGTCCTTCTGCGCAAACCCTTGCAGGCCCATCTGGCGGAAGCTCCACCGTCGGACGTGGCTGGCCTCTCTGCAGTAGCAGCAGATAAGGCGTCGGTCGGTCGTTCGCAATCGCCATACATCGGTCTTCGGAGTGCACGGGGCTCCTGGCGTGCGTGAGGGACTGGGTCGTCATGGCGTCGGACATACTGCTGCGCTGGAGACTGACGTTGTGGCGGAATGGCATATGGGCGAGGCGGTGGCGGTGGCCGTGCGTTCATTGCGGCGTACGACAACATTGGCTCATCATTGGCTGCCACGCTGTCTGGAGCCTTTGGTTCGAAGGCTCGCTGTACTTCTTCCCGAACCACCTCTGCGATGGAGAGCGAGGCCGGGTGTCCAGCAGTGGGCAGCAGCTTCTTTAGCTCTTCCCGTACAACGCCGCGAATATTCTCCCGAATTCCATGCAGACTGGAGCCGTAGTCCAATCCCGATGGCGAGGGGGCAGCTACTCCGGTGTGCCACTTGTAATGGGCTGCCTTTGCAAGGATGGCACGCTCCATGTTCGTCGCCTGGGTGACGAATTCTTGATCGGTCGTTGATGGGTTGCGTGCAAGTCCACCGAAGATATTGTCCTTCACGCCACGCATCAGAATATGCAGCTTCTTTTCCTCAGTGGCCTGAAGGTCGGCGCGGGAGCTCATGCGCAGGACGCCTTCTGCAGAGCTCGTGACGCTCTCACTGGTGCCCCAAGTTCTCAATTGCAGCAGGTCTTCGGCCCACTCTCTTCGGTGCTGACTGGCGAACGTACGCGTCATCGCGTTCTTTCTAATGTCCCACGAAGTCAGGGAGATTTCGTGCTTTTCGAACTAGCGTCTTTCAGTTCGGTGTAGTGAGAAATAGGGATTCTGCAGGCTCTGCTCGTCACTCCACCCGTTGTGGCGGGTCACGCGATCGTACTGGTTCATCCAGTCTTCTACGTTTTCGTAGATCTCGCCGAGAAAGGAAGTAGGTGTTTGCGGAGCGACTGGCAGGGCGACGACGGGTGGTGCAGTTGACGTGGGGAGATTCATCTTCCGGTTCTCGGGAAAGATACCAAATATAAGGGGCTGAACTCTGGTATGGCGGCTTGCTCGTGCGTCGGCTTCCTCCTCGAACGTTCTTTCGCTGGGGAGTCGGCTAGCACTGCGGGCCCTCATAGGGGTACGCTGCATGGGTTGTACCCTGCATTTCCACCGAAATGCAACGAATGACAAATGATGAGGGGACGAATAACTGGAGAAACTATGCGTTCAATGGGGCAAATTTGTGTCCAAATCAATATAAAAGAAGGTTAGCGTCGCAGGCGTAAATGTCGGTGAAACAGCAGAATCAAGCGCTAGGGCGAGACTGACTCCGGTTGGTCACGCGGAGCTTTTTATGTACAGTACACGCGTTAGCTTCTGGAACAATCGGCGTAGAAGGTTTTGCGCGCAGAACATTCGACCCTCGAATAAGCAACAAAATTCTTGAATCCAATACACTCGAACGGTGCATTTACAGAAATAACAAAAAGGTGCGTCCGCTGCCAGGCATCGAACCTCGGCCGTTTGCGTTTGCTACTTGGCTAGCTGCTTGTGTGGCAATTTCATTTGCCAGTGACACATTTAAAATAACCATAAAGATTTGGCTGAATTTCGAGAGCCTTAGAACATTAAAGCCCATCCTTGTAAAGCCAACAACGGAACGAGAATTACATTAATGTGAACCCGGTTTTCGTATGTGTGGTACACCAGGAAATCTACATTCGGAAGTAAAATCACCCAATCGGAAGGAAAAATTATTGTAGCGTGCATATTGTCAAGACCTGGTCTTTTTTTTTCAAACACGTGATTTCATAGCTATTATTATGTATTAGTTAATTCATAGTTTCTTCCATAGGAGGTTATGGTATAATATAACAATTACGTATTGATGTTGATCTATATTGTTTGATAATCAGCGTTTATTGGGCTCAAGTAAAGCAGAGTATACATTATTGACTCCCCATAGCAGGGTGGAAATTATTTATTGTCCCACCAAAGAATCTTATAAATTTTAATAAAAGTATGCTAAGTACGTCTTGAGATTTCTGCGCAAGCAAGCTAACTAACTGCATTTCAGGTCTTCCTATTTCGTGCAGGAGTTCAAGATGATTTCAAGGGTGATTTCAAGATGTAGACTACCCTTGTTCTACTGTTTATCGTCGCCTTTGGGATTGCTGGAGTGAGTCAAAAGATTTGCACCTTTTATAAGAAAGATTATATTAACCCACTGAATGTAAATGCCAAAAACAGGGTAAATATTAAGCGTGAGAAAAACCCCGAGACTGGGGATAAAAACGACACATACCTAAAAGGTCTCAATTGAGACATTTTAGAATACGTGTCTAGTGTACCCACACTCTCGGTTTTTCAAGAATCGAAGATTCTCCTTGAGTGTTACAACAAAGCCAAAGTTAGAAATCTAGTGTCAATCGGCATCACTTAATATATCGAACATAAGATAAACGATATGGGAGAAGCAAAAAAATAAGAAGAAAACAAAAAGGTTGAGTATGCAGTAAAAAAAATAAATAAGTACCTGGTGGAGCCCCTTCTCCAAAGTAAGGCGGATGACGTGAAATGATGATTGGAATGGGGCAGTTTTTGCCCAGTTTTTGGGCCAGCTCACTTTAATCAAGGAAATCTGGGATGCTGAGTACACAGTCAATAGTGAAATATGTTAGAAATCCAAAACCACATAGACAAAGCTAATGGCTACTCTACATAATACCAAACGCGCAAAAAATAAATTCTTCGTAGACGATATTTCTAATTTTCTTCGTTTCCCCTCCGATTTCTCTCTCACTTCCTTACGTCCTTCTCGCAAACTAAGCGTCTAAGCGGCTTAAGACGCCCCCAACCTGAGTAACAGGGATTAGTGAGAGTGGCAGGAAATGAGCACCGAAAAGGGCTGTTGCTATCGTTTGGCTCGGATTCGTGGATTGCTCTTCGGGCTAGCCAGTGACGGGCTCACGAGTTTCGATTCGGGAGGGACCATACTCCTTTCATTCCCAAGCTGACAGTACGGTGGAAGCGCTGTGCATGTGAGACGAGTCCTTTGTCTATCTTGAGCCACGTGATTACGCTTCCGTCCATACACACGCGCAGGGAGCGGGGTCAGGTGATGAAAGTTCAGCGTTCGCGTAACTCCACAGCACTGTTAGCTCAAGGGTTAAGGATATTTTCCTTATTCTTTTTTCTTTTTATAGGGCCTGCGGCGTTGAGCTGTTAAGTGCGTGTCCTTGTCATCTTTTTTTTTAATTTTGCGCCAGTTTAAGTTTTTGTTGTACGGTATATGTTCAAGAGCGCAGATATGTCACCAACAAATGACGACGACACACATCAGATGTCACTGTGAGCCGTTTTTGCGCTTATTAAGGGGCTGTGCGAGGATACCCAGGTGTCTCAGAGAAGCACGGCAGAGCTTTCATGGTCATGGCACTTAGTGAATCATCTTAATTTTTATTGTTTGATTTCTACAAGGTCGAACATTGTCGTACCAACCTCATGCGGAAACGCTAAGCTGATGCTCCGCCGCAGTCTGTTCCTCTGACACGTGTATTCTTTTAGGCCGTCGTCCCCCATTCATTTCTGCGAGAAAAACATAGTACAAAGGCTCAGAGAGACGACTTTATTTTTGCGGTCACGTAATTTTGTGTATTTCGCTAAGTATGAATTTCGTGAACATTTAATGGGCACGACATTATACGATTGGAAGTGGTTCGCTATGTTATGGTTGCGATGGAGTGACGTATTTTGTGTCATCAATATTTCTCAATATTTTTTATTCGTGAAATCTGTAAAAATTAGTTCTTAGCAAATATTATCCCGTTTTAGTATTTGATGCGGTTGATGAAACAGTAAAGGATCATATTTCGTTCTCAAATAAAGAATGGTAAAAAAAAATAACTGTGATATTAAAAGGAAATACCTCGGACCAAAAACAAAAACATATTGTTCAGAAAAAAGAGCTGTTGATGCTCCCTTGTTGGTAAGATGCTTTCTAGACAGTTGTTAAAATGATCGAACTACGTGAGGAACCCGATGGGGCAGTCATTTGCCAGCATTCGAGAAGAATATCAGTTTGTCTTCCTTGAGTTTTGGTTTATTGTTCAGGCGAAAACTGACGATGCGGTGGAGCTACGTGCTGGCCAGACTATTCAACGGCTTCCTTTTATCGCCCGACTCCGTTCTCTGCGAGTAGGTGTGGATGGGGGCGTAACCACGTGGGGAAAGATAGTCATGTGACTGGTCAGACGAGCACGTAGCATCCACGGCACTGTCGGTACTTCAAGTCTGAGGTTCAAGGTGAATGGTAGCGTCAAGAAGGGGAATTGTGTAAGAAAGAACGTCCAGCTTCTGCATTTCTATGTGGGATGGCTGACTGGCCGCCAGACTAATCTTTTCTAATCCTAAATGACGACGCAAAAATGACGGGTTCTTTCCTCTTTTCTTCGTGCAGGAGAAACGTCGAGGAGAAAATCGAGAGTGGAGAACAAGCTTCCTCTTTTCTGCTTGTTGGTCGGCCTTTAACGAAATATCTCCCATGGTGCACGTTACAACTAAGGCTGCACATAACTGCTCCGTTTATGTAAAATTCACTATCCTGGCAACTTTTCATCCCAGTCTTTAGGGAGCCACCCCTATAAAGTAATTGGGGTTGCAAATGCTGTTGTATTTAAACACAAACTGTAAAACGACGAATTATTTATAAAAGAAATAGTATATTAAAAGATTGGAGTTGGCCTGCAGCCTCAGCGATAGCGTCGTTTGTAGCACTACACAACAACGGGTATTATATAATTGTATATTGATCCTTACAGTAACTGAGAAGAATCAAAATGCTCAAAGAAATGGTGCACAAAACAATATCTATAAGTAATTTGTTCTCGGCGTACTATGAAAAAACATGACAGCCACATGCATGTTTCAGAATGCACACTCCAGCGCAATATCTCAACTTTTAGAGCGCAGCTCTTAGGCGCCCGTTTCCGGCCTGAGCGGCGTCGCCGTCGGCGGTCGGCGTCGCCGTCACCGTCGGCGTCGGCGTAACCGCAAGGTCACGTGACCCCAGGGTCACGTGACCCCCTAGGTCACGTGGCCCCAGGTCACGTTACCCCTAGACCACGTGGCCCCAGGTCACGCTGACCCCTAGAGCCACGTGGCCCCCGGTCACGTGACCCCATAGGCCCCAGGTCACGTGACCACGTGGCCCCTAGACAACGTGGCCTGGGGCCACGTGGCCTCCGGTCACGTGACCCCCTAGGCCCCAGGTCACGTGACCGGGGACCCTAGACCCCTAGGCCCTAGACCACGTGGCCCCGGGTCCACGTGACCCCTAGGCCAAGTGGCCCCTAGGCCACGTGGCCCCTAGACCACGTGGTCTAGGGTTCTAGGGTTCTTAATTTCAGAGCACAGCTCTTAGGCGGCCGTTTCCGGCTTGAGTGGCAAGAGGACAGCAATAGGGTGGAGGAGGAGGGGGAGGTGAGAGGAGGAGGAGGCAAGGGGAAGAGGTTGAAGGATGAGGAGGAGTGAAGGAGAAGGGGGTGGAGGGCGAGGATAAGGAGAGGAGGAGCAGCAGGCAGGATAACGAGGGAGGAGGAGGGAGCAGGGGTATACCTCCCCTCAGTACCCTTCCGTCCTCCTCCTCCTCCTCAAGAGCTGTGCTCCAATCCGGCGTTACAGGGAGTTGTAAACGGCTTTTTTTTTATCTACAGTGTTGTCTTAGCGCTTTGGAGTTTGAACTACTGGTGCCGGAAACATACGTTAATTTGAAACATGAGCTCCTCACAATTTAAAAAAAGTAATTTGTGAAAAATTAGTTTATGTGATTTTTAATTAACACTTTCCCCCGGAGTCATGTATTTTGTATATCATACGCAACAAGGTTTTGGCCACAAGTCCCTAAATTGTGAAGTTGTAAAGTGTGACCAAGTCGATAGCAGGCCCAATAGCTGCACTTGTGGGTCTCACAAGGAAGAAAGCAACTGCTGCGACATATGGAACCAGGTTTGACAACTTGTGTGATTCTTTTGACAAAGAATAGTTTTAAAAAGCGAGTTATGACGATCAAGTGCCAGTGTTATGCCTCGGTTTAATCGAAGTTTTTAGACTCAGTAGAAGTCTTTCTTTTACTGTAGTCGTTATTGTAGCATTTTTTATTTCAATCATTACGTTACTTGCCCTGTAAATAGTACCTGAACACAAACGTGCATTCCCAAAAAAAAAAAAAAACAAAAAAAACACGGGGGGTATTTTTTATTTTCGCAACATGTATATCGTTTTAGTCTCTCTCATGCAAATTTATTTATGAGTATGATCACTGGAAATTTATTTAATATTTTATTAAATCAAAACCGAGTGGTTCATGGTAGCACTATGACTGATCAATTGGCTCCTTGTGTTTTGCTGGTATTCAGCCGAGCCAGGGCTGGAAATATGTACTATGAAAGACTTAATTTTCGCGAAAACATAATTGTTGCGAATTTCGCGAATTGCCTATATTTCGCTAAAAAATAGGTCCCGCGAACAACTCCGTAAAATGTAAACACATTAGAATAATATTGACATCCCACCGGGCCGCGAAAATCAGAACCCGCGAAATCTTCCAAAACTTCAGCTTTGACCTAAATCGCGAGATACTATCCCACGAAAACTAAGTCGTTTGCAGTAGTCACTTTCTGATTATAAGCACTCAACGAACAAATCAAGTGATGGTGATCATTACAACAGCTATCATGTGCCTCCTGTAGCTATTGTAATTAATATGCCGAAACGTCAAGTTTACTTACTTGGAATAGCTCCTTTAGTTCTATATGTGTATATAGCCACTGTTTTGATATGCCGATCTAGAATTTAACATCATTCTAATATTTGAACCCCTCTGTGACAACTAACTTCAATGAACATCCATCAAAAAGAGCAACACGTGTTGTAGTTGGAGTGCGTAATGAATACATAAGGCGATAAAAGCGGTCCTTTGCTTATACTTTGCCAAAAGAGAAGAGTGGCCTTGAAGTTTCACGGCCCAGTACACATTAAAACAAAAACCCTTATAAATGTCCTACATTTTAAATATTCGCGTGTAGACCTAAATCCCTAGCTACAAAGGAGTTACCCCTGGTTCTGCATCTAGTACTTATGGCAATAGATACACGCCTCAATTACAGCCGATAGTTTTGCAGTAATAACTAAATAAATACCCAAATAAATAACAATAATAATAATAATAATAAATATTATTATATTAATAATATTAATATTATTAATAATTTCCTATTAGCTTAAGAAAGTCGTGGCACAACAGAAGGCAAAGGCCCGTACCATGGAGGCCTGCGTTACCGTGTTTATATGATGGTGATTATGTGACGATACAATATGCAAGATCAGGACAACATGCTCTTCCGATAGTCACACAAACCGCCCCTTACGGGAATGGTGACCTTTCCTGTTTTTCTAGAAGAGCGCAGCGCATAAAGAGGCACATTCAGTCAGGAACGTTGGTTCTGCTTACAGAATACAATAATCCGAAAGGACAACCATGGGTGTAATAAGCCGTTGCGCAGACTTTTCCGCGTACATGTGGGGTTTGCACCGTTGCATCGTGTTCTTTTATTTAAAACTTCTGTGTAAAGCTCCGTCATATTACTTTGTCATCGACTTGCCTGCATTTATTTCTAAGCTTAATAACCCTTGTCAAAAAAGAATTCAAATGAAAAAAAAAAAGTTTTACAAATGTCTAATACAAAACAAAAAAAAGATCCAAGTTTGGCGTTGCTATTTTCAGATGGTTTTAGTTTTGAAAGAGATTTCGAAATACTACCGCAGCAGTTGCATATAGCTAATTATAAAAACGGATATATTACACTGTGTAATACAATGCCGACCCTATCAATTTGACAGAAAATAATTTATTATTAATCGTTTGAAGAAGACATTTTTATTCTAATAAGGAAAATAATGGAAGCCCAATTAAGGATTATAAAATAATTTGAAATCACTAGCGGAATAAAAAAATTCTGCATTAATAACGGATTGGCCGAATTTATTAGGATTGGACGAGTTACAGGGATAAAAGTAAAGCGACGTGTAGAGCGTTCGTTGTCCCCGTTCTGCATGTCGCTTTCCTTTTGTTCCTATCAGGATTAATTTTAAAATTCGACGTAAGTACGAAATATAGATTCCGGCATAATAATGGTTTAATATGGTATTGTTTGAAATTGATGTATAACTATTTAACTCTTGTCTATGATGGTTAGAGTTTTACATTTACTAGAGTGGTTCAAGAGCTATCTGCGCTTTGGCTATTAAAAAAAAAAAGAGAATATGTTGGCCGCACTGTTTCTTCAGTGCTTTTCGTTCAAGGTCCACCGTCTCTACCCTTGCTGCTGCGTAGTTCTTAACGTGCTATGTCCGTCCAGTTATAACTGCATTGCAAAAAAAAAAAGTGGCTGCCCCATTGTGATTTGCACGAAAAAGCAGCGTGAAGTGACTATACACCAACTCATGTTTACAAACAAACCGGAGCGCCCGGAGCGCCTCTAGCGGACGCCACCGGCGCCGCGCATGCGCGATGGGGGTGTGGGCAAGCTCGCCATCGCCCATAAACACACCATTGAAATGCGATGTTGTCGGCGTCAGTGTGAGTCCCCCTGCCCTTTTTAGCGTTCGAATTGTTGGTTCTACGTCTTCCTGGCGATGTCTGACTATCTTGAGCGGCGTCAGCCAAATTACCGAGGCTCGTTACACCGCAAAACTTCGCGTGAATAATGTGACCTGTGGCGATTCATTCCGCGTGGACGCCGCAGAATGTACGCCAAAGCCTGATTCGCATGATGAGATTTCGCTCGGAATTTTCAGTCGCGACGCCGCTCGGGCTGCAAAAGCGTGAACCATAGCTGAGATGGTCGACGTCGATACTGAAAATCGCAAGCAGAATCGGACCAACTGAATTAGGCATAACAAGTCGGTGATGGTCACTGGTAACAACGATCAACATCTCCTTGTATCTACTGTTTACATCGAGCCTGCTTATCAACCTTCAAATTTAAGTCTTTTGAGGCCTGCACTTACTTTTTATCGCAAGTACCGGGCCAACATTTGAGTCTACGGACCGGCGTCGTCGAAGATAGCGGACGACAAGCAGCAAACGTTTAAAAGAGCAGACGACAGTTCGAACAATCAGGCGGCCGTTTGAACTTGAAGACGCACTGAACGTAGTCCGCAGGTGGTCCGCACAACTTGACGGTTTTCTGGCGTTCATGTTGGAACAAAACAAATAAATCTGATGACCGCAAGTATCCGTGAATTCAACCCCAAGTGCTTCCCGCCCAAGCAATCGTTGTCCGACGTCGTCTGCTTTTCCCTTTTCACGGCACATATCCAGATTCTCGGACGAACCGAGCACGTGAAAACTGACCTTCAATCCTTTCTCGACACTTTTGATACGGCCCCAGTCGCGGCGTTTTGACGAGAAGACATGTTTTTGTCTGGTTCCTTTCAAAACAACGCAGGAATACACGTCTGGCATGGGGACTTCTGCCCACAGCCCCAGACCGGAAGTGCGACCGACGCGCCACCACCGCGCCGTGACGTCACAGATGATGAGTTCGTGTATATGTTGTTTGCAGTCTGGGGGTGTACACAGTAGAGGAAAGGGGTTTGCCGCAAAGAAGTGTGTCTGAATGAATACAGAAGTTTAAGGTGTTGCGCACAATGCGTCAGCCATGAAGGATCCGAACGCCCGTCCGTGCCCATGACTGATGACAACATTGATTGAGCACTTGAACAGACTTTGTCGGATTGACGGGTGACCGTGTATGATCTGACCCATCATTTTCCAATCTGTCAACGCTCTGCCTGCGTAATCATAGGATGGGTCTCGAAAGGTTCGTGCGAGATAAGTGGCGAAACGTTTATGCGTATTATTTTTGTAGCCCACGTACAACGCTGTTTATGGGAGCTGATCACGTTACGCGCCGCCATGTTTGGTTTATATCAGTTTCTCGAACACAATATTTGAAAGGGCGAAAGATAATTTAAATAAATTCCTGTAAAGACAATTTCTTGTTAAGCTACCCATATAACGTTATGCCCACAAGAAAAATATACAAATATATGTACTTAATTTTTTTGCCATCTGTGTATTTTTTTTAATGCTGGTAAGACGTGCCTTAAGAGAACATGAAACCCCAAAGGTCGTTTTTTTTGTTGTCTACAACGATGCAAGTTATGGCCAGAAGCACACAAATGATACCCCAACAAAAATTTAAAAGAAGTTTCCCACGCGCGCGCGTTTTTTAATTTTGGCGTTTTCTCTCTCGCTCCTTACTTCCTCGCTTCTTTTGATTTGTAAAGTCAAATATTATGAAATTTGGAAGCTTCGTAAGCAATATTTGTAAAACATTTAATAACAGCATTCGTAAATCATGTTTTTTTTTAACGCAACTGCGGAACGCACTACGGCCCTTCTTTTTGAAATACCGAAAATCGGAGTCCGGTGTGATGTCGCCTCCTGCCATTTTATCATGGGCGTACCAACCGGGGGGCGGCAGGGGCACTTGC